>JASGLE010000007.1:0-2500 GCA_030179965.1 Cyperus esculentus | reverse complement strand
GGGGGTGGGGGGTGGGGGGTGGGGGGTGGGGGGTGGGGGGTGGGGGGTGGGGGGTGGGGGGTGGGGGTGGGGGGTGGGGGGTGGGGGTGGGTGGGGGGAGGGGGGTGGGGGGAGGGGGGTGGGGGTGGGGGTGGGGGGTGGGGGGTGGGGGGTGGGGGGTGGGGGGTGGGGGGTGGGGGGTGGGGGGTGGGGGGTGGGGGGGGGGGTGGGGGGTGGGGGTGGGGGGTGGGGGGTGGGGGGTGGGGGGTGGGGGGTGGGGGGTGGGGGGTGGGGGGTGGGGGGTGGGGGTGGGGGGTGGGGGGTGGGGGGTGGGGGGTGGGGGGTGGGGGGTGGGGGGTGGGTGGTGGGGGGTGGGGGGTGGGGGTGGGGGGTGGGGGTGGGGGTGGGGAGGGGAGAGGGGGGGGTGGGGGGTGGGGGGTGAAGGTGAAGTAAGGGGGTGGGGTGCGGGTGTGGAAGTTTAAGGTTTAAAGTTTAAGGTTTAAGTTTAACGTTAAGTAAGGTTAAGTTTAGAGGTTGAGGTTAAGGGTTTAAGGTTAAAGTTTAAGAGGTTTAAAGGGTAAGTAAAGTTTAAAGGTAAGTAAGGTTTAAGTTTAAAGTTTAAAGTTTAAAGTTTAAAGTTTAAAGTTAAGTTTAAAGTTTAAAGTTTAAAGTTTAAAGTTTAAAGTTTTAAGTTTAAAGTTTTAAAGTTTAAAGTTAAGTTTAAAGTTTAAAGTTTTAAAGTTTAAAGTTTAAAGTTTAAAGTTTAAGTTTAAAGTTTAAAGTTTAAAGTTTAAGTTTAAACGTTTAAAGTTTAAAGTTTAAAGTTTAAAGTTTAAAGTTTAAAGTTTAAAGTTTTAAAGTTTAACGTTTAAAGTTTTAAAGTTTAAAGTTTAAAGTTTAAGTTTAAAGTTTAAAGTTTAAAGTTTAAAGTTTAAAGTTTAAAGTTTTAAAGTTTAAAGTTTAAAGTTTAAAGTTTAAAGTTTAGTTAAAGTTTAAAGTTTAAAGTTTAAAGTTTAAAGTTTAAAGTTTAAAGTTTAAAGTTTAAAGTTTAAAGTTTCAAGTTTAAAGTTTAAAGTTTAAAGTTTAAAGTTTAAAGTTTCAAGTTTAAGTTTAAAGTTTAAAGTTTAAAGTTTAAAGTTTAAAGTTTAAAGTTAAAGTTTAAAGTTTAAAGTTAAAGTTTAAAGTTTTAAAGTTTAAAGTTTAAAGTTTAAAGTTTAAAGTTTAAAGTTTAAAGTTATAAAGTTTAAAGTTTAAAGTTTTAAAGTTTAACGTTTAAAGTTTAAAGTTTAAAGTTTAAAGTTTAAAGTTTAAAGTTTAAAGTTTAACGTTAAAGTTTAAAGTTTAAGTTTAAAGTTTAAAGTTTAAAGTTTAAAGTTTAAAGTTAAAGTTTAAAGTTTAAAGTTTAAAGTTTAAAGTTTAAAGTTTACAGTTTAAAGTTTAAAGTTTAAAGTTTAAAGTTTAAAGTTTAAAGTTTAAAGTTTAAAGTTTAAAGTTTAAAGTTTAAAGTTTAAAGTTTAAAGTTAAAGTTTAAAGTTTAAAGTTTAAAGTTTAAAGTTCTAAAGTTTAAAAGTTTAAAGTTTAAAGTTAAGGTTAAAGTTTAAAGTTTAAAGGTTTAAAGTTTAAAGTTTAAAGTTTAAAAGTTTAAGTTTAAAGTTTAAAGTTACAGTTTAAAGTTTAAAGTTTAAGTTTAAAGTTTAAAGTTTAAAGTTTAAAGTTTAAAGTTTTAAAGTTTAAAGTTTAAAGTTTAAAGTTTAAAGTTTACAGTTTAAAGTTTAACGTTTAAAGTTTAAAGTTTAAAGTTTAAAGTTTAACGTTTAAAGTTTAAAGTTTAAAGTTTAAAGTTTAAAGTTAATTTAAAGTTTAAAGTTTAAGTTTAAAGTTTAAAGTTTAAAGTTTAAAGTTTAAAGTTTACAGTTTAAAGTTATAAAGTTTAAAGTTTAAAGTCTTAAAGTTTACAGTTTAAAGTTTAAAGTTTAAAAGTTTAAAGTTTAAAGCTTTAAAGTTTAAAGTTTAAAGTTTAAAGTTTAAAGTTTAAAGGTTTAAAAGTTTAAAGTTTAAAGTTTAAAGTTTAAAGTCTTAAAGTTTAAAGTTTAAAGTTTAAAGTTTAAAGTTTAAAGTTTAAAGTTTAAAGTTTAAAGTTTAAAGTTTAAAGGTTTAAGTTAAAGTTTAAAGTTTAAAGTTTAAAGTTTAAAGTTTAAAGTTTAAAAGTTTAAAGTTTAAAGTTTAAAGTTTAAAGTTTAAAGGTTTAAAGTTTAAAGTTTAAAGTTTAAAGTTTAAAGTTTAAAGTTTAAAGTTTAAAGTTTAAAGTTAAAGTTTAAAGTTTAAAGTTTAAAAGTTTAAAGTTTAAAGGTTAAAGTTTAAAGTTTAAAGTTTAAAGTTTAAAGTTTACAGTTTAACGTTTAACAGTTTAAAGTTTCTACAAGTTTAAAGTTTAAAGTTTAAAGTTTAAAGTTTAAAGTTTAAAGTTTAAAGTTTTAAAGTTTAAAAGTTTAAAGTTTAAAGTTTAAAGTTTAAAGTTTTA
>JASGLE010000558.1:20000-28424 GCA_030179965.1 Cyperus esculentus | reverse complement strand
ACCATACTAAAAGGTCCAGGAAGGAAAAGGGATTACCCTATTTTCTTCTTGTATAAAATATAGTTTATGATAAATTTGTCATAGAATGAAAAGGAAATATGGATTAATGTAAATAGAATTTTTATCCGAAAAAAGACTAGTTTGAATAGTGGTTCAAATTGTATATTTCGAAATCATCCCATCACGAAAAACAGATTGTCAGTTTCAATCAAAGAGTGATTTTCGACAATCAATAGTTTTGAGTTTTCTTTGTAGTTACTGACTAACCAAAAAAAATCTTAGTAATTAGTAATCGTTCTTGAATCAAAGGAATTCTCTTTATCTATTTGGAATTGAGTCGAATTCATAACAGTTTGAATTGTGTAATCTCCAATTATTGAGATTGGTAACCGACCCAAAGCAATTTGATTATAATTCAATTCATGACGATCATAAGTAGAAAGTTCATATTCTTCAGTCATTGATAAACAGTTTGTTGGACAATACTCGACACAATTACCACAAAATATACAAACCCCGAAATCAATACTATAATTTAGCAATTGTTTCTTTTTAATATCTCTTTCCAATCTCCAATCAACAAGGGGTAGATCTATCGGGCATACACGAACACATACTTCACAAGCAATACATTTATCAAATTCAAAGTGGATTCGACCCCGGAAACGCTCTGACATGATCGATTTTTCATAAGGATATTGAATAGTGACAGGTAAACGATTTGTGTGGGATAAGGTAATTATGAAACCTTGACCAATGTACCTTGCAGCTCGTATTGTTTGTTGACCATAATTCATGAACCCAGTTACCATAGGGAACATATTGTAAATATCAATGAGAAAATGGAAGTTTCTTTCTCTTGTTTGAGAGATATTATGAATCGAGAATCTTGTTATCGTATTCTGTTATTTATAGTGAGACAAGTTGAGAAGAAGTTGTTAATAAAAGATTACCTAGAGAAATAGGTAAAAGAAATTTCCATCCAAGATTTAATAACTGGTCTATTCTCATCCTAGGTAAAGTCCATCTTGTTGTGATAGAAATGAAGAGAAACAAATAAGCCTTAGCTAATGTAATAAAGATACCAATTGTCATTCCAAAAATTCCAGCCATTTTCTTTATTTTAAAAAGTTCAGGAATGGATATGTACGGAATAGAGAAATTCCACCCACCTAAGTAAAGAATTGTGACAAATAATGAAGAAACTAATAGATTTAGGTAAGAAGCAAGATAAAAGAGAGCATATTTGATACCCGAATATTCGGTTTGATAACCTGCTACTAATTCCTCCTCTGCTTCTGGTAAATCAAAAGGCAATCTCTCACATTCGGCTAGAGAAGAAATTAGAAAAACTAGAAAGCCTATAGGCTGACGCCACAGATTCCACCCCCAAAAACCATATTTGGACTGTGCTTCAACTATATCAACTGTACTTGAACTGTTAGATAATCATAGTCGAAAAAAACATGACTGTTTTCATCGCTATTTCAAAACCGTACATGAAACCTCAGCTTCATACGGCTCCTCTATGGCCACAAAAAATGTAAGGACTAGTTCGGTATTATCGGCATCTTTCTTTGGGGGTAGACAGAATAAAGATAGATCGGAGAGTCCCAAATTAGACCAATGGAATTCTGTCTGCTAGAATAATCAAAAAGTTGCTTCCGAATTGATCTTATCCTTTATAATGAGAATCTCTCTTTGTTCGGTAATAACTGAATCTTTCAATAAAATACTCGTTATATCAATAAATATAAAGAATTAGGCATTAGTTCATGAATCATGATAAGAATTGTATATGTATGAATATGGAAGAAAGAATAAAGAAAGATTTTTTTTATTATTCATACCATATATGGCATTCCATTTCTTTTTTCCTCTTCTTCTGTCTCAGGGGAGGGTACTTCAAAAAAAAATAAAGGATTAATTCGTTCTTGATAGTCATTTCTTTAATCAGTGAATAGGAGCATACTCTAGATCGGAATCGTAAGGAAGTACTACTTGATCATTTCTACCAATTTCAAGTCCTTATTATGATTCGTTTTATGTGGAAAAACCTCTTTTTTGATACCTTACATTATCTCGATTACTAATCTTTTGTGTACCTTGGTGTTCCTAACTGTCCACTGACTTTTGATTGATCGCCGGTATAGTAATAAATAAAAGAAAGTAGTAGAAACTCCATACAGTTGATCTTTTGTTTGCACCCGCTTCAAGATATGATGACTAATCAAAAAATCGGAATCTTGGGGTAAACAGTTTACGCTACTTATGTTTACTTCAACTTGATTCTTGTACATAGGGAATGAGATTTTTTATTCTTACTACAAATTGATAAGCTGTTTTGTTTCACTCATATAACTATCTGGTTTAACTCATCAACCCGAATGCTGAATAAAAAAATGAGAATATCTATTCAATACATTGAACCTCTTTTTGTTCTTTGATTTTTAGAAGAAAAAGAGGTAAAAGTTCATATTCCAACGAATCACACGTAGAGATATTGATAATACACATAGAGTTAATGGTATTTCATAACTAATAGATTGAGCAGCAGCTCGTAGACCACCTGAAAAGGAATATTTATTATTCGATCCATATCCTGACATAAGAAGACCAATAGGAGCAATACTTGAAATGGCGATCCATAAAAAAACACCTATACCGAGATCAGCTAAAACAAGACGATACTCAAAAGGAATTACTAAATAGCTTAGTAGAACTGATATAACTGCTATAGACGGTCCGACACTAAACAGACGAATATCTCCTCGAGATGGGAGGAGATCCTCTTTCAAAAGTAATTTAGTCCCATCTGCTATAGCTTGAAGAATTCCCAACGGACCAGCATATTCAGGCCCAATACGCTGTTGGATCGCTGCAGATATTTCTCTTTCTAACCAAACAATTACTAGTACTCCTATTATGATTCCCAATAGCAGGGTCAAAATAGGTACAATCCATATCAGTCCATAGACTTCTTTGAAAAATCCCGATGTAGAGAAAGAATTGATAGTTTGTACTTCTGTCGTATCAATTATCATTTCAACGATCAACTTCTCCCATAATGATATCTATACTACCTAATATCGTCATGATATCAGCCAATTTCATTCTTTTAACTAGCTGAGGAAGAATTTGCAAATTGATAAAACCGGGTGGACGAATTTTCCATCTCCAGGGGAAAACACTATTATCTCCTATCAAATAAATCCCTAATTCCCCTTTTGGGGCTTCCACTCTCACATAAAGTTCTTGTTTCGACAATTCAAAATTGGGTGAAGGTTTTTTACTTATAAATCTATATGCAAAATCATTCCATTCGGAATTCTTTGCTCTATCAAAGCGTCGGACTTCTAAACTCTCATAGGGTCCTCCAGGAATTCCCTCTAGAGCCTGTTGAATTATTTTTATGGATTCCCTCATTTCACCGATTCGTACTAAATAACGAGCTAATGAATCTCCTTCTTTTTGCCATTGGATTTCCCAATCGAATTCATTGTAACACTCATAATTATCAACTTTACGAAGATCCCATTGGATTCCAGAAGCTCGTAACATTGGACCGGATAAACCCCAATTTACTGCTTCTTCTCCACCAATAATGCCCACTCCTTCCACTCGTTCCAAAAAAATGGGATTCCGTGTAATCAGTTTTTGATATTCAACAAAAACTGTTAAGAAATAATCGCAGAAATCGAAACATTTCTCTATCCATCCATAAGGTAGATCAGCAGCTACCCCCCCGATGCGGAAATAATTATGCATCATTCGCATACCTGTGGCGGCTTCGAATAGATTGTATATCAATTCTCTCTCTCTGAAAATATAGAAGAAAGGAGTCTGTGCACCGATATCTGCCATAAAAGGTCCAAGCCATAACAAATGAGAAGCTATACGGCTCAATTCCAGCATAATAACTCGGATATAGCTAGCTCTTTGAGGTACTTGAACATTTTCCAATTTTTCTGGTGCATTTACCGTTATTGCCTCTGTGAACATAGTAGCTAAATAATCCCACCGTGTTACATAAGGTAGATATTGTATAATTGTTCGGTTTTCCGCTATTTTTTCCATTCCTCTGTGTAAATAGCCCAATATGGGTTCACAATCAATAACATCTTCACCATCGAGAGTAAGGATCAGTCGAAGAACACCATGCATTGATGGGTGGTGAGGACCCATATTGACTATCATGAGATCTTTTCTTGTAACCGGTACAGTCATATCTTTTCTTCCTGAATTCATTATTCCATGAATTCCTCAAAGTGAGGCTCATCAAAATGAAAAATCGAATACTACTAAAAAAAAATTCAAACGATGAAATTAACGAGTTTGTGGCTCTCGAATATTCAACTGATCAATTAATTTATTATAACGTACTCGATTTTTCTTTGACAAATAAGTCAGCAACCGTTGACGTTTTCCCAGAATTTTTCGTAGACCCCTTTCCGATAAAAAATCTTTTTTGTGCAATTCTAAATGGGAAGTAAGTCTCTGTATCTTATTGGTGAAACTGAATACTTGAAATTCAACAGAACCCTTATTTTCTTCTTGTGGAATAATAGGAGTGAATGAATTTTTGATCATAAATAACAAAATTTTTCTATCTTTTTTCTTTCTTTTTCATGGATGATTTTTCCGATCAGGAAAAATCAAAAAATCAGAATTATGCCAGTTATTTGAATCTAGTACACACAAAAATTTGGATTGATTCATATACTACTTTTTTATTCTATCCAAATCAAATGAAGGATTTGATTATGTGACAAATCAAATTTTCCGGAGAAATTTTATCACCTTTGGTCCCGAAAGGTAGATATTTGGATTTCTCGATATTTTATTTGAGAAAATAGAACCCCGGACCCAGTAAGAAATCAATTCGCAACGATAGCTCGGAGGGAGCTCATTAATTTGCGAATCCCCCTCTTCTTCCCACTCGGATTCCGAAAATGGGAGTGAATACGATGGGTCCAACTCCTCTGATGGATCGTCGATTGACGGTTTGAAATACTTAACACCCTTGTTTATTTCTTCTAGTAAATTGAGAACACCTATTAAGAGTTTTAGTTTCTTCATGGTATTATATGAACCGCTCAATCTGGTGAAGAAGAGGACTAAAATGATTTCTTAAAAAAACTCTTCCAACTCTTGATACAAGATAAAGTCCTTGTCAGCGGAATCATAGGACTCATCAGAATCATAGTCCTTATCATCTGATTCCTCCTTTTCTGATTCTGAATCAGAATCAATATCCTTTTCCTCCTTTTCTGATTCTGAATCAGAATCAATATCCTTTTGATCAATATCCTTTTCTGATTCTGAATCAGAATGAACATCCTCTTTTTCATTAAACGAGTCTGATTCCAGTGACTCTTTAAAATCAAAAGGATCTTGACCATTAATAGGTCCGTGGCCGTTAATAGGTCTTTCCCACAAAGACAGGACTTATTTATTTTTTGTTAGCATTAGTGATAAATCTGTAACTGTAAAAGTTGTACAATTCTATGTGATTAAGCATTGTGATATCCTCATATTTCCATTCCAAATAATTTTGAAGCTTAGTAGCTTTTTATCGAAAAAAATACCTTTAGTTGATCATTATTTATCGACGATCCCTATCTATAGATCAATCTAGTGGAATTTCTATTCTGTTTGATAAATCACATGAGATTTTAGTGAACTCCATCTATGTCCATATATGGATTTTCGACATAAAAATAAGACAAATAAGGAAACCTGAAAATTAACTACTAATAATTTTCAAGAATAATCCCCTTTATTTTTATTAAGGGGATTCATTTCACTCTTTTTAGTAACAGTGAGAAAAAAAATTGGATCAATATTATGCTTATGTTGGCCAATAAGAAAATTATTAACAAAAATTTTCTTAATAATTAAGAATATTAAGAATTCAGAAATCTTAGAATTCTTTGTTTGGTTTCAGGACCATGACCAAAACTTTTCTATTCAGTTTTAGGACCTGGAGTTTTTGGTTCAGAAATCTTAGAATTATTTCTTGGGCTTGAAGAACATTTCGTCCCCAAGAACCTTTTCTAGAAAAGAAAAAAAAGACTGAGCTGGTACATTTTTTCCTTTCTGCAATGGTGGTATATTTTGTCCTTTGACCAATCTTCTTATTTTTTCTTTTATTTCACCTTTTAGATATACCAAATACGAATAGTTTGGAATAGTCCTATGTGATGTTTTTCTTATAAGAGATCTCTCTTGATCAGAAATAGATTCAAAGAAATTCTCATCACATTTTTCTAGAATATAATACATAAACGCAATAACGCCATCATAAGGTAATGTGTCAGGTTCATAGGTAGAACGTCTTGCCTCATGAATCTCTTGGTAGAGATGCTGAAGTTCTGAATTATTCAAATCAGTAAATTCCTATAAAAGGCTTTTTATTTCCAATCGAACTAGGTTTTTTGCTTTATTCGCATCTAGTTCGAGTTCTTGGATAGTTCGCATTCTGCACCTCCGGTCTGAGTTTCTAAAAACTATCATGTTATCGGGATATAATCCCTTAAAATTGAAAATACATACCAGTAAGAATGAATAAGATTTTTCAAATTCTGTAGCATAGCTATGATGAAATCAAAAGTCTGCAACAGAGTTTCCAAAAAAAAAAGGGCTATAACTCAAATATTCGAAAAAAGAAAGAAAAAAATTCAAAGATTGGATACCCCTTTACAATACAAAAAAAAGGTATATTTGTATCTATTTATAAAGAAATTAAGGAAAAAAGTCTTTAAGAATTCTGCGAATTTCTTTATTCCTATATTGGTATAGGAAATAGACTATTTTCGAATTCTATCTAGATTGTGGATACATATGTATCCTTAACATACTGAAACGACTTCCATTATTCGTATCAAACCAATTGATTTGTCATATAAGTCTTAATTTCATATCTCCGAATAGAAAAAGAAGTAAAAATATCTTCATATATCAGACGTTCACTAATTAGTACTGCATCTTCAGAATTATAACCCTCCCATGGCATATAAGCTACTAATATGTTTTTTCCTAAAGCGAGTTCCCCATCAACTGTAGCGGCACCGTCCGCCAAAATTTGACCTTTTTTAACGCATTTACCTCCCTGAACCCGGGGTTTTTGATGGATCAAAGTTTTTTTGTTGGAATCTTGATACTTAACTAAAGGAATACTTTCAGTATTCCCATTCCTTGAAAAAAGGATCTTTTGACTATCAGTATAAAGGACCTTTCCCTGATGCTCAGCTATAAGTGAAAACCCCGAATCTACAGCCGTTTGGCCTTCTAGTTTCAACGAAAAAATGCATATCTTTGATTTACTTGAATAAGGAAAGGTGAAAATCCATGATTTCTTGTCTTCATTCCTTTTTCTTCTATTTGATACATAGATTGGAAGGCTTTTTTGATAGAGTAAGACAGAATGGATTCAAAAAAAAAAGATGTTTGACATATATATTCGAGAGAGTCATATATTGATTATATGCAAATATCATCTTGCATATATATTCTAGTATAATAGAAAAATATTGATGATATGAGAATACTATCTTCCATATATGAAATGAGACATGGAAGGGGGACACTACGACGAAGTTCCGGGAGTTACGAAGGAAGCTTGGGACTTATATTGTTTATGGGTTGAGAACAAAAGTTGAACTCTAAGAGGTAGAATCTGCCGTTGTTCCTCAGTAGCTCAGTGGTAGAGCGGTCGGCTGTTAACTGATTGGTCGTAGGTTCGAATCCTACTTGGGGAGATTGGATTAGTTCTTAATGAAAGAATAAAGAATTTCATTAAATAAAGGCTTTGCCTTAGCAAGAGGTAACTCTTTCCCCATCTTTGTTTCTATTGCAAAAAAGCTTCTTTTATCAAATTCTGTTCTAGAATAATGGATATTATTAATAAGGAAGAAGGCTTTTTAGCTATTAACTAGATAATTTCAAAAAAATCTTTTGAAATGTAATAAGTAGTATAAATGAAAATGTAATAAGTAGTATAAATGAAATAATCAAATGATATCTGAATCAAAACCTAAGTCTAGCGTAAGCTACACGAAATCATAGTCGAAAAAAAGAGACTGAAATAAGTAAGTTATGAGGGTTTAGAATAAAACTAGATAGTTAGAAAGAAATTGTATTCCTTCATTTTGATTCTATTTTTTATTACTTATACTTAACTTAAAAAAATACATATGTAATTAACTAGATAAAGAATTTCAAAAAAATCTTTTGAAATGTAATAACTTGTTAAGAATTCTTATTGATTTTTTTTTTCTTTTTCGATTCAAAAACCGAAAATAGGAAAGTTAAACCAATAAAAAGATATAAAGTAAACCAATCAAAAGATATAAAGGATTCCACCTCTTCTAGAGATTCTTTATTCTATTCCACCTCTTCTAGAGAATAGAACTTAAAGAAAAA
>JASGLE010000558.1:0-2500 GCA_030179965.1 Cyperus esculentus | reverse complement strand
ACGTTTTCATGTTCCAATTGAAGACTTTTCTTTTATGATCAAAGGAGAAGATTTCTCTTTTACCAAACATATGCGGATCAAATCACGATCTTCTAAAAAGATCAAGAACTCTTTCTCGATAGAAATCCCTTTGCCCCTCATCCAGAAAGAAGGATCCTTTTTGAGTTTCAATTTCTTCATTTTGAATCCGGGCTCTTCTACTTTTTTTTTGATTTCCTCGCTGCGCGCCTGGATTCTTTATTTCATTTCGAATTTTATTCTTCTATCCCATAGGTATACCCTTTGAATCCATAGAGAACCTTTTCTTCTTTATGAATCTATATTATTACATTCCAATTTCTTCCCGATACTTCTCAAGGAAAATCCCCAATTGGATCCAAAATTGACGGGTTAGTGTAAGCTTATCCATGCGGTTATGCATTCTTGAAATAGGAATCAACTTTCTGATCCTGGCTTTCGTGCTTTGGTGAATTGTCCTAGATCCTTTCGATGACCTATGTTGTGTTGAAGGGATATCTATATGATCCGATCGATTGCGTAAGGCCCGCGGTAGCAATGGAACTGGGGAAAGTATACAGAAAAAATAGTTCTTTTCTATTAGATTACTATTCGTTTTAGTATAAGTTAGTGATCCCCTTAGGGATCCCGGCTCTTTGAGTCCTTTCTTCCGTGATGAATTTTTAGCACCAGCCCTACATTTTTTCTCTGTGGACCAAGGGGCTCAGCAGGAAGAGGGTTCATGAGAGAAGTACGGGGGTCAACCTGCTTCAAATATACAACATGGATTCTGGCAATCCAATGGAGTTGGACCCTCATGTCGATCTGAATGAATCAGTTTTTCTACTCTGTTTTTGGTTGTTCGCCTAAACAAGAAAGGAATTCATTCTTGTTTAGGCAGTTTCTATCATCCATACATAGTGCTTTGATCTAAGATTTCAATTCATGCTTCAACAGTAGCATATGAACTAAGGTCGAAAATATCGAATAAACAAGTGTTTCCACGACTCTACCACCCGGCCAATCCTCTTCCACTTAATCCCCTTTTTCATGGCCATATATCTTTACGGATAAGGAATGGAGAAATCTTTCTCCTGTTCCACAAATCAAATGGTTCATTTACTCCGGGAGAAGCCATCTCTTTCTCAACAATATTTTTTTCATTTGATCCAAGAGCCTTCCCTTAGATAGGAACAGATTTGCTAAATACTGATAACTCTCCAACAGAATATGAGAAGAGAAAGATCCTTTACATAAGGAACTATGGATTCTAAGTCTTCTTTGCCATCTCTGACGACGAGCCAACAATTCAGTGTGCTTTTTTTGCTTATTGAACCAATTTTCATTGAAAGATGAAGAAGGATACTTATCTAGGTCTAGGTCAGACCTCTTCTCAAACAATTCTCGACGTGAAAACCAAAAGTCCAGCCGTATGACTACCAAAAAGAATGGCTGCGGAGGTTCCCAAATGAATCGGTTTATTAGAAAAACGCTTTGTTCTTTGGAAAATCTCTCTTTTTTCTGGTACAGAATTGTTCCACTCTGCAAGAACTCCGAATCTTTCTCTTGAAGCTCCTCCTCTTGAAGCTTATCTTCCTCGTGATCAAGAGGCCACTTGCCCTGAAAAGACTCGGCCCAATAAAGAAATCCGGATTTCATATGGATATTCTCAATTTCGAGATTATCAAATAGATAGCGCCTTATTTTAGCAGACCGAACTATTTGAAACTATTTGATTGAAGAAATCGTTTTCTATCTCTTGCGGGTTCACCGCTTCGTGCCCTTCTTCAAACTCCGATTCGTCTATTTCATTTCTCAATCTATCATAATGGATAGAAAAAGATTTCTGTTGCATCATATCTAACGGATTCCTTGGTTCGGACCGAAGAAGTAATGTCTCACTGAAATTTTTTTCTATCCTTTTCTCCCATTACAAAAGAAAGAGTTCAAATCTTCGCACTTATCACTTATCAGAGTCCATTTCATAAGGATCTTCTCACTTATCCGAGTCCATTTCATAAAAATCTTCTCAAGAATTACCCATGGTATATCAAAAATATCTTGAATTTTTGATACCAAGTTTGGTAATATCAAGTTGAAATAAATCTCGGAAAGGATGGATCTTATAAGTTTGAACCCACTCGTAGTTAAGATCGTGGGGAGATATTTTTTGTAAATATTGCACTCGTAGTAATAAATATTATCTTTTTATCTTTAATATCTCCCTCGAAAATGATCACAGAAATCAGATCTTTTTTTTTTTAAGGTTATCTTGATCCTACGTTTATTAACATATTTTTTTTTTGCTTCGAAAACGAAAAAGACTCCAGTTTTCTTTCTTTCCGGATGGTAAAGATTTCTTAGAACATGGATTTGATTAACAAACACTCCATGTTTGAATTGACACTGAGATACGGATGCAAGTTCTTAACTTTTGAATCAGATCGATTCATATATGATGAATAAAATCTCCAAAGAATTTCTAAAAAGTCCGTGATCGAGG
>JASGLE010000557.1:0-17500 GCA_030179965.1 Cyperus esculentus | reverse complement strand
CGATCTCGAAAGATAGGAAAGATCTCCCTCCAAGCCGTACATACGACTTTCGTCGAATACGGCTTTCCACAGAATTCTATATGTATCTATGAGATCGAGTATGGAATTCTGTTTACTCACTTGAGATTGAGTATCCGTTTCCCTCCTAATCCTGTTAGGATTGGAAATCCTGTATTTTACATATCCATACGATCGAGTCCTTAGGTTTCCGAAATACATAGTTTAATGTAAAAAGAAGTGCTTCGAATCATTGCTATTTGACTCGGACCTGTTCTGAAAAAGCCGAGGTATTTCGAATTCTTTGTTGACACGGACAAAGTAAGGGAAAACCTCTGAAATGATTTCCATATTGGACCCTGGACATATAATAGTTCCGAATCGAATCTCTTTAGAAAGAAGATCTTTTGTCTCATGGTAGCCTGCTCCAGTCCCCTTACGAAACTTTCGTTATTGGGTTAGCCATACACTTCACATGTTTCTAGCGATTCACATGGCATCATCAAATGATACAAGTCTTGGATAAGAATTTACAACGCACTAGAACGCCCTTGTTGACGACCCTTTACTCCGGCAGCATCTAGGGTTCCTCGAACAATGTGATATTTCACACCGGGTAAATCCTTCACCCTTCCTCCTCTTACTAATACTACAGAATGTTCTTGTAAATTATGGCCAATACCTGGTATATAAGCAGTGATTTCAAATCCAGAGGTTAATCGTACTCTGGCAACTTTACGTAAGGCAGAGTTTGGTTTTTTGGGGTTGATAGTGGAAAAGTTGACAGATAAGTCACCCTTACTGTCACTCTACAGAACCGTACATGAGATTTTGACCTCATACAGCTCCTCGTTCAATTCTTTCGAAGTAATTGGATCCTTTTCTTCGTTCGAGAATTTCTTCCCTTCTTCCACTCCGTTCCGAAGAGTGACTAAGACCAATTCAGTCACGTTTTCATGTTCCAATTGAAGACTTTTCTTTTATGATCAAAGGAGAAGATTTCTCTTTTACCAAACATATGCGGATCAAATCACGATCTTCTAAAAAGATCAAGAACTCTTTCTCGATAGAAATCCCTTTGCCCCTCATCCAGAAAGAAGGATCCTTTTTGAGTTTCAATTTCTTCATTTTGAATCCGGGCTCTTCTACTTTTTTTTTGATTTCCTCGCTGCGCGCCTGGATTCTTTATTTCATTTCGAATTTTATTCTTCTATCCCATAGGTATACCCTTTGAATCCATAGAGAACCTTTTCTTCTTTATGAATCTATATTATTACATTCCAATTTCTTCCCGATACTTCTCAAGGAAAATCCCCAATTGGATCCAAAATTGACGGGTTAGTGTAAGCTTATCCATGCGGTTATGCATTCTTGAAATAGGAATCAACTTTCTGATCCTGGCTTTCGTGCTTTGGTGAATTGTCCTAGATCCTTTCGATGACCTATGTTGTGTTGAAGGGATATCTATATGATCCGATCGATTGCGTAAGGCCCGCGGTAGCAATGGAACTGGGGAAAGTATACAGAAAAAATAGTTCTTTTCTATTAGATTACTATTCGTTTTAGTATAAGTTAGTGATCCCCTTAGGGATCCCGGCTCTTTGAGTCCTTTCTTCCGTGATGAATTTTTAGCACCAGCCCTACATTTTTTCTCTGTGGACCAAGGGGCTCAGCAGGAAGAGGGTTCATGAGAGAAGTACGGGGGTCAACCTGCTTCAAATATACAACATGGATTCTGGCAATCCAATGGAGTTGGACCCTCATGTCGATCTGAATGAATCAGTTTTTCTACTCTGTTTTTGGTTGTTCGCCTAAACAAGAAAGGAATTCATTCTTGTTTAGGCAGTTTCTATCATCCATACATAGTGCTTTGATCTAAGATTTCAATTCATGCTTCAACAGTAGCATATGAACTAAGGTCGAAAATATCGAATAAACAAGTGTTTCCACGACTCTACCACCCGGCCAATCCTCTTCCACTTAATCCCCTTTTTCATGGCCATATATCTTTACGGATAAGGAATGGAGAAATCTTTCTCCTGTTCCACAAATCAAATGGTTCATTTACTCCGGGAGAAGCCATCTCTTTCTCAACAATATTTTTTTCATTTGATCCAAGAGCCTTCCCTTAGATAGGAACAGATTTGCTAAATACTGATAACTCTCCAACAGAATATGAGAAGAGAAAGATCCTTTACATAAGGAACTATGGATTCTAAGTCTTCTTTGCCATCTCTGACGACGAGCCAACAATTCAGTGTGCTTTTTTTGCTTATTGAACCAATTTTCATTGAAAGATGAAGAAGGATACTTATCTAGGTCTAGGTCAGACCTCTTCTCAAACAATTCTCGACGTGAAAACCAAAAGTCCAGCCGTATGACTACCAAAAAGAATGGCTGCGGAGGTTCCCAAATGAATCGGTTTATTAGAAAAACGCTTTGTTCTTTGGAAAATCTCTCTTTTTTCTGGTACAGAATTGTTCCACTCTGCAAGAACTCCGAATCTTTCTCTTGAAGCTCCTCCTCTTGAAGCTTATCTTCCTCGTGATCAAGAGGCCACTTGCCCTGAAAAGACTCGGCCCAATAAAGAAATCCGGATTTCATATGGATATTCTCAATTTCGAGATTATCAAATAGATAGCGCCTTATTTTAGCAGACCGAACTATTTGAAACTATTTGATTGAAGAAATCGTTTTCTATCTCTTGCGGGTTCACCGCTTCGTGCCCTTCTTCAAACTCCGATTCGTCTATTTCATTTCTCAATCTATCATAATGGATAGAAAAAGATTTCTGTTGCATCATATCTAACGGATTCCTTGGTTCGGACCGAAGAAGTAATGTCTCACTGAAATTTTTTTCTATCCTTTTCTCCCATTACAAAAGAAAGAGTTCAAATCTTCGCACTTATCACTTATCAGAGTCCATTTCATAAGGATCTTCTCACTTATCCGAGTCCATTTCATAAAAATCTTCTCAAGAATTACCCATGGTATATCAAAAATATCTTGAATTTTTGATACCAAGTTTGGTAATATCAAGTTGAAATAAATCTCGGAAAGGATGGATCTTATAAGTTTGAACCCACTCGTAGTTAAGATCGTGGGGAGATATTTTTTGTAAATATTGCACTCGTAGTAATAAATATTATCTTTTTATCTTTAATATCTCCCTCGAAAATGATCACAGAAATCAGATCTTTTTTTTTTTAAGGTTATCTTGATCCTACGTTTATTAACATATTTTTTTTTGCTTCGAAAACGAAAAAGACTCCAGTTTTCTTTCTTTCCGGATGGTAAAGATTTCTTAGAACATGGATTTGATTAACAAACACTCCATGTTTGAATTGACACTGAGATACGGATGCAAGTTCTTAACTTTTGAATCAGATCGATTCATATATGATGAATAAAATCTCCAAAGAATTTCTAAAAAGTCCGTGATCGAGGAACTTTCTCTATAGCTATAGAATTTTGGATCGGCTGTAATTGGATCAAAATTTCTTGGTGGCGAGATGAAAGATCTTAAGGATTCCAGATTGGATTTCTTTGGATAAAGAGTCCTTGGAAAAACAAAAGATCCGTAAAACTTATTATAAATTTTTCGATAGAATTTAGATAATTTATACATAAAAGACTTGTACAAATTATCTCTTGTGTTACCCCTTTGTGGAAAATCCTGATCGTGAGGTATTTGTGTGTCAGAGATTCGCAGAGAAAGAGTCAAAAAAAATTGTTTTTTTTTTACCGACGTACAAAGAAGAAATTATTTTGTTGCGAATAAACAATATAATTCTTTTCAATTGGCTGGAATTTTCTACTTCAATGAGATTCGATCTTGTTAAATCATATTCAATATTGCATAAGATATTTTTTCCTTTCCTAATAAACCGATTTCCCAACCACACATTGTCGAACCAAAAATTCGATTCGTGCGGATTCTTCCCCCAACTAACCATCGGATGGATCATGTATACACAACAATAGAAATTCAAGATCTTTGTTATTTCTATCTTTGAATGAGATTTGAATTCCAGCTACGGTTTCATTACAAATCAAGTCCCTATTTTTTATGATCAGGTTTCTCGACCACCAGGAACTCCGAATGATACAGATATACTTTTTCTTTCTTGGAAGAACACAATGAATTTCTTCTCCATCCATAAAAAAACTCCCAGAAAAGGTTTTTCCTTTTGGAAGCGAAACAACCAAGTTATTGGAAGAACAAAAAGATTCTTCCCTGCATTCAACCGAACTAAGAAGCCCCCTCAAATCGAGATTTTTTCTTTCTATTAGATTTTGATTGTGGACACGATAGAGAAAGACTCCTGCTAGAACAAAAATCAAAGTCTTTAAAAAATTCTTTACGACAGCCTGCATTTGGCCGAAATCAATGAGAGTTTTCATGATCCTCCATATTTTTCTTATTTATTTTATATATATACGATAAAAATGAAAAATATTTTCTTTTTATTCGTATTGTATTTATTAAGTAATTTTTTCTCGTATTAACGAATTTTTTATCATAAACGAAATTTTTCTAGTATTGTATTAACGAATTAGCTATTTTAGAAACCTAAAGGTTTGCACTCATTAGAAGATCAGAACAGACAGATAAAAAAGCTGATTCCATTTTATTGCTGCAATGATTAATTGCATATTAATCTCGATTCTGGAAGTAACTATAATAAAAAGAAAATATAAGGCGGCTTTTACTTTTAATATCCATTTTTCGAATTGAATTCAAAAAAAAGTGAAGGAATCACAATCCTTTCAATTCTAAGATATATCTCTGTTCTGTCTTTTTTCATTCATATATTTGATATCAAGAAAAGATTAAGTAATACAAATCGTATCAATTAAGACATATATCATTTTTTTTTCATATTGAAATTTTAGAAATTTGACTTCGTGCTCCGAATGAATGATGGTTTACTCAATACAATATCTCTTCGGCGAAACAGCGGATATCTTGATCGGGGAAGAGAACGGGTCAATCTCATATGACCCAATATGTTTGACAAGTCACACTATATGTCAAGCCAAGCTTTTCGGTTCCAGGACGGCGAAAAGATACTTTTGGTATTCCTATACTCAAAAATTTCAACCAAAAAATGCATATCCTTTATTCACTTAAATAAGGAAAGGTGAAAATCCATGATTTCTTGTCTTCATTCCTTTTTCTTCTATTTGATACATCGATTTTGATACACCGATTTCTTCTCTTTGATTTTGATACATGGAAGGGTTTTTTGATAGAGTAAGACAGAATGGATTCAAAAAAACTGTAACGAAAGGATTGATCATTCGAATAAGTATCCATTTATTCTCCAATAATGCAATCTTCCCCTTGCGTATTGGTACTTATCGGGTATAGAATAGATCTGCTTCTCTTTGTTCTTACGAACAGAGTTGTTCCCTTATTTTTCTTTTCAATGAGATGAAATAAAAATGAACCACAGAATCTACTAAAAAAAAGTTTAGGTACACAATATATCGTCTTCTTAGTTTAATACGTACGAGAAAATCAAGTTTCTATTTCTCTTTGATAAAGGGGTATTTCCATGGGTTTACCTTGGTATCGTGTTCATACTGTCGTATTGAATGATCCCGGTCGACTGCTTTCTGTTTCTATAATGCACACAGCTCTAGTTGCTGGTTGGGCCGGTTCGATGGCTTTATACGAATTAGCTCCTCTGACCCCGTTCTTGATCCAATGTGGAGATTATGATCAGAAATATTATTTCATTAATTGCATCCATGGCTGAATGGTTAAAGCGCCCAACTCATAATTGGCAAATTCGTAGGTTCAATTCCTACTGGATGCACCCTAATAGGAAGGGTCAAAAAGTCTATCGGAATTGGCTCAATGGGATCTTCCATAACGAATTAATTGGTATAGTATATTCATACCCTAACATAGGAAGAGTAAGAACTAGAATTCTGATCGATACTAAAACTCATAGGGAAGAAAATGGATTTATGGATGGAATCAAATATGCAGTAGTTAGAGGAAAAAGTCTTCGCTTATTGGGGAAGAATGAATCTTTAATGAAATACCAAAATCCAGAGGATGTATTTGCGCGATAGGCTCATTTATGGACTTATTGTGAAAATTGTGAGACATCCATTTACAAAAAATATGCACAAAAAAACAAATCTATTTGTCAACATGGTGCATTTCATTTACCAATGGAGAGTTTAGATCGAATCGAATCTTTGATTGATTGATTCGGGTACTTGGGATCCTACGGATGAGAATATAGTTTCTATTGATCCCTATGAGATTCTTAGAAAAAAGAAAGATAAGAATACATAGAGGAATAGATTTCTATATATAGAAATATATATATATATTATATATATATATATATATATTTTTTTTAATAAAGGAGAAATTCTCCTAAGATACCGAGAGGAAGGAGAAGTAGATAACCATTTGTTCAACAATGACAAATTATTACACGAGGAAGAACTTGAAGACCTTGTATACATACTTCTAATGTCGAATCAGGATCAACAAAGAAAGAAATCAAGGATTGAGTCGAACTAAGGTAATAGCTATGAATAGTCATCTTCTACCCCGAAAGGGCTAGAAGAATGGCACCTATTATGGGACATACAATGCATTACAGGCGTATGATCATTACGCTTCGACCGGGTTATTCTATTCCACCTCTTCTAGAGATTCTTTATTCTATTCCACCTCTTCTAGAGAAAAGAACTTAAAGAAAAATACTTAATAACACGGCGATACATTTATACAAAACTTCTAGTCGGAGCACACGCAATGGAGCCGTAGAAAGTCAAATGAAATCCAATCCACGAAATAATTTGATCTATGGACGACATCGTTGTAGTAAAGGTCGTAATGCCAGAGGAATTATTACCGTAAGGCATAGAGGGGGGGGTCATAAGCGTCTATACCGTAAAATCGATTTTCGACGGAATCAAAAAGACATATCTGGTAGAATCGTAACCATAGAATACGACCCTAATCGAAATACATACATTTGTCTTATACACTACGAGGATGGTGAGAAGAGATATATTTTACATCCCAGAGGAGCTATAATTGGAGATACCATTTTTTCTGGTAAAGGAGTTCCTATATCAATGGGAAATGCCCTACCTTTGAGTGCGGTTTGAACTATTGATTTACGTAATTGGAAGTAACCAATTAGGTTTACGACAAAACCTAGAAATCGATCACTAATCCATTTGGAGTACCTCTATGGAATAGACCTCAACAGAAAACTGTTGAGTAAGGGCAGCAAGTGATTGAGTTCAGTAGTTTCTCATAGAAAATTATTGACTCTAGAGATATGGTAATATGGAGAAAATTGTTTGAAGCACGCACAGAACTGGAAGCGCCCCTTCTTTCAAAGAGAGGAGGACGGGTTATTCACATTTCATTTGATGGTCAGAGGCGAATTGAAAGCTAAGCAGTGGTAATGAAGATCCCCCGAAGAGATGTCTCCTACGTTACCCGTAATATGTGTAAGTATCGACGTAATTTGATAGAGTCATTCGGTCTGAATGCTACATGAAAAACATAAGCCAGATGACGGAACGGAGAGACCTAGGATGTAGAAGATGATAATATGAATGATTCGGGAGATTAGGATTCCTAAATATCCACTCATGTGATACTTCATTATACGATGAAAAGATCTATTTTTTTCTATATCATCATATACATCTAGAAAGCCGTATGCTTTGGAAGAAGCTTGTACAGTTTGGGAAGGGGTTTTTTTGATAAAAAAGAAGAATCTACTTCAACCGATATGCCTTTAGGCACGTCCATACACAACATAGAATTCACACATGGAAAAGGCGGACAATTAGCTAGAGCAGCAGGTGCTGTAGCGAAACTGATTGCAAAAGAGGGTAAATCGGCCACATTAAGATTACCATCTGGGGAGGTTCGTTTGATATCCCAAAACTGCTTAGCAACAGTCGGACAAGTGGGTAATGTTGGGGTGAACCGAAAAAGTTTGGGTAGAGCTGGATCGAAGTGTTGGCTAGGTAAGCGTCCTGTAGTAAGAGGAGTAGTTATGAACCCTGTGGACCATCCACACGGGGGCGGTGAAGGAAGAGCCCCAATTGGTAGAAAAAAACCCGCAACTCCTTGGGGTTATCCTGCGCTTGGAAGAAGAACTAGGAAAAGGAGAAAATATAGTGATAGTTTGATTCTTCGTCGCCGTAAATAGGAATATTCAAAATCGAATTTTTGGAATTCGAAATAATGTGATGGGCGAACGACGGGAATTGAACCCGCGCATGGTGGATCCACAATCCACTGCCTTGATCCACTTGGCTACATCCGCCCCTTATCTAGCTAAAGAAAGGATTTTCTCTTTTTTCCATTCATCATTATTGTTTTTATTCTGACCTCGATACTTAGATCGAGATATTGGACATAGAATGCCAATCTTTACTATGCAAAAAAAGGAGTAATCAACTGTGATAGGTCAAAACAAAAGATTTGTAGCAAAGAAAAAGAAAAGATATGTAGCAAAGAAAAAGAAAAGATATGTAGCTAAGCATTTATCGGAAAAAACGGAAAAAATAAAAATGGGGCAGGAGAACGAAATCATAAGAACTTGGTCTCGGGCATCTACTATTACACCCTCCATGGTTGGCCGTACAATCGCTATTCATAATGGAAAGGAACATATACCTGTTTATATAACAGAATCTATGAGAGGTTACAAATTGGGAGAATTCGTGCCTACCCGTTTTTGGGGGATAGATGCAATAAATGATAACGATAATAAATCTGTAATGAAGAATCAAAAAAAATAGGGATCAAACATAAGGAGAAAAAATCTTATGAAAAATTTTAAAAAGCTAGCGGATAACCCTATGAAAAAGAACTCAAGTTCAAGTAAAGGAGTCCAAGTTTTAGCTCAACATATAGGTATTTCTGTTTCCAAAGCGCGAAGAGTAATTGATCAGATTCGCGGACGTTCCTATGAAGAAACAATTATGATACTAAGTTTCATGCCTTATCAAGCATCTTATCCCATTTTCAAATTAGTTTATTCTGCAGCAAAAAATGCTAATCATAATATGGGTTTAAACGAAGCTGATTTATTCATTAGTAAAGCCGAAGTCAATAGAAGTACTATTAGAAAAAAGGCAAGACCCCGTGCTCAAGGCATAGTTATCCAATAAAAAGAAGCACATGTCTTATAAAAGTCGTACTCAAGGAAAAACCGAAATCTTTATTAAATCAATCTAAAATTTAGATTCCTTTTCATTTAAAAAGATATGGATGAAAAAAAGAAAATAGAGAATTATGGGACAAAAAACAAATCCACTTTGTTTCAGACTTGGTACAACCCATAGTCATCATTCTGTTTGGTTTGAAGAACCAAAAAATTATTCTACGAGTATACAAGAAGATCAAAAATACGAAATTTTTTCAAGAATTATGTACAATATAGAATCAAAAAGGTTTACAATTGGTACCAAGAAATATTTAGAAAAATTAAAAAAAATAGAGCAAAAGAATAAAAAACAAAAAAGTAAAAAAAAGAGAATATCTTTACCTCCCTTACCTCCCTTAGGCTTTGAAGGAATTATACGTATAGAAATTGAAAAACAAGGATTTAGAACACAAAAAACATTTATACGAGTCATCATCTATAGCGGATTCGTACCAAAATTCTTATTAAAAGGGAAATGTTTGGCAAAATTCAAGAAAAATGTAAAAAAACAAGAATTCTTTTCTATATACCCCAGATTAATTCGTATTCAACTCAAAAGAGCTGAACAATTATATAGCCAACCTAATCTTCTTGCAGAATTTATAACCTTACAATTAAAAAATAGAGTCCCCTTTAGAAAGACAATGCAACAAGCTATTGATTTAGCTAAAGAAACAGATACAAAAGGAATAAAACTTCAACTCGCAGGCCGTATCGACGGAAAAGAGATCGCACGTAAAGAAGGTAAAGAAAGGGTAAACTTCCCCTACAAATAATTTGTGCCAAAATAGATTATTGTTCTCATACAATTCAAACTATCAATGGAGTTTTAGGCTTAAAAATTTGGATATTTAGAAAGTAGAGCAAAGTAGAAAAAAATGACTTTGTCTTTCTATATTTATAGCAACTAGAACTATTTTTTTAAAACGCATAAGCCGACCCAGTTTACGAATTTATTCGAAATATCAACGAATTCCTAAGATTCTAGGTGGAATAGGAATTGTAATTCTGTCTACTTCTCAGGTATAATGACAGATCGAGAAGCTCGACTTCAAAGAATTGGAGGAGAGATTTTGTGTTATATATGGTAATCCTCAAAAAAATAGAAAAAAAAGCTGTCAATAAAAAAAAATAATAATAATTTTGTATTTTAGAAATAATTATAATTATTTTTACGTTATTTAGCAGTTAAGTCTATTAATCCATATAATCGAGGAAAAAGATATGAAAGAGAAAAGAAAAACCAACATAGATATCAATAAAAAAGAGCAATTTCTTTATGAAGGAATAATTGTGGAACCGATCAAAGATATCTTTTTTTTTATCTTAAAAATCAAACCGTTGTGAGTTATCTAAATGAAAGAGAGCAATTTCTTTCTAAAGGACTTGTAACCCATCAAAGATATCATGTTCCACGTACGTCTGCATCATAATAGTCAAATCGTTGTGGGTTTTCGATCTTTCAATATGCGCCGTAATCGTATACGTGTGTTACTAGGGGATAGAGTCAAGATACAAATAAGTGAATTTGATTCACAAAGAGGGAAAATTTCTTATCGATTTCCCCCAAGATAGAAAAAAAAAAGACAAATTCTTTGATTGATTCTATTAGAGAAAAACGAGGAATTCGAATTAGTTAGGGTTAAATCAAAATTGAATTGACTCTTTTAGTATAATTGCTATGCTTAGTGTGTGATTCGTTAGTTTTTTTTTCTTTCAAAGTTAGAATTGAAAAAATCAACTAATCCTTACTAAAAACTTATTTCATAATAAAAAAAAACTAAAACCAACCTATTGCTTCGTATTATCAAGATCCTAAGAAACAGTCACTATATGAATAAATCATATATTTGTAGCAACTGAAATCTCATCTTTTTTCTCTAATTCATAGAGAAAAAAGAGGATTATCCAGTGTTTAGTAAAAAAAAAAGGATTTTTAGAAAAGGAGGGGTGATAGAAAGAAAGAACAAGATATCAATGCTATATGATCCCAATATGTATGGTCTATAAATCATGTGATAAAAGAAAAAGCAGTGTCACAAAGCATCAATAATCAAATATTCAATTCAAAAATACATAAAAAAGAGAAATTTTATAAAAAAGAATAAAGAGTCCTGAGTTAAGAAAACTAAGGAAATTGACTCAACAACAAATTTTGTTGGAAGCTCCATTGCAGAGTTTAGACCTAACCATGAATAGAGAAGCTATGGGAACGACAGAACCTGTGACTATGTAGAATTCTATTCAAAAAAATTCTAAAAATTCATTAGGTGGGATGGCGGAACAAACTAAGAAAAAATTGAATTATTTATTCTGAAAGTCATGAATTGAACCTACGAATGAAAGAAAAAAATGAAAAGAAAACAGTAAATATTCGCCCGCGGAATACCTAATTTATTTACGAAAAATAATTTTGACATTATTCAATAGAAATCAGGAAAGAAAAGATTCTTTATAAAAGAAAGAAGCATCATATTCTCTATTCAAATTTCAATATGCACAAAAGAACACACATCTCTGCCTTAATTTATCCTATATAGAAATAGATTAATTCCTTTTTTTTTTTTTTTTGAAAAAATCGAATTTCTGAAGTAGAAGAATTCGAAATAGTGTGATGGGCGAACGACGGGAATTGAACCCGCGCATGGTGGATCCACAATCCACTGCCTGATCCACTTGGCTACATCCGCCCTTATCGAGCTAAAGAAAAGATCGAGCTAAAGAAAATATTTTCTCTTTTTTCCATTCATCATTATTGTTTTTATTCTGACCTCTTAGATTGAAGTATTTGACATGGAATCTCCATATTTACTAAAAAAAAAAAAGGAATAATAAATCTATAAATGTTATACAGAATGATCTGGAAAGAGATACTTTTATGTCCGCAACCGAAGCTCAAAATTATCTGTCGATCGCATAGCAAATCAAAAAAAAAATCCTTAGTAATATGAGTTCTTTTTCTCAATTATTTTGAGTATTGAATTTAGATAAAAAAACATTGAGTTAAGATCAATCTAAACCAAACCATTTATTTTTAACTTTATATATTATGATATCGCTATGTAAAAATCGAGGTCTTATCAATCCATAATTTATAAACAGGTTACGATTTGGTAGATTTTACACTTACCCATTTTTTGGAAATGAAAGATATAATATAAACAATATAAATATTAAATCTTTATCTTTATCCAAAAAAATTTTTGGTGAAAAAATTATTTATAATCCTATTTTTAAAATCCTATTTTTAAAAATAAAAAAAAAACTGAAAAAATGGAGAATTTATACTACTTAGTTTAGAAAAAAAAATCGTCTTTTTTCTATATTAATTTTTAAAAATTAACGAGAATCAAGTGTATTAATCCTCTAGTATACTTACGCAATATACCTTTATATATATTATATTTTATAAACCTCCGGTATACTTACCCAATAGAGATATTTTAGAGACTACTATACTAGTATATTTTTTTCCTTACCCAATATATTAGTCTAAAAAACTAATATATTGGGTATATTGGGTATTTCTCAAATTAATATTCAAATTATTAATATAATGAACAATTCAAAAGATCTAGTTTATCCTTCAATAGCAGGAACTTCAACAACAGCTAGGTCTAGAGGGAAGTTGTGAGCATTACGTTCATGCATTACTTCCATACCAAGGTTAGCACGGTTGATGATATCAGCCCAAGTATTAATAACACGACCTTGACTGTCAACTACAGACTGGTTAAAGTTGAAACCGTTAAGGTTGAAAGCCATAGTACTAATACCCAAAGCAGTGAACCAGATACCTACTACAGGCCAAGCAGCCAAGAAGAAATGTAAAGAACGAGAATTGTTGAAACTAGCATATTGGAGATTAATCGGCCAAAATAACCATGAGCAGCTACGATATTGTAAGTTTCTTCCTCTTGACCGAATCTGTAACCTTCATTAGCAGATTCGTTTTCAGTGGTTTCCTGATCAAACTAGAGGTTACCAAAGAACCATGCATAGCACTGAATAGGGACCGCCAAATACACCAGCTACACCTAACATGTGGAATGGGTGCATAAGGATGTTGTGCTCTGCCTGGAATACAATCATAAAGTTGAAAGTACCAGAGATTCCTAAAGGCATACCATCAGAAAAACTTCCTTGACCAATAGGGTAGATCAAGAAACAGCAGTAGCAGCTGCAACAGGAGCTGAATATGCAACAGCAATCCAAGGACGCATACCTAGACGGAAACTTAGTTCCCACTCACGACCCATGTAGCAAGCTACTCCAAGTAAGAAGTGTAGAACAATTAGCTCATAAGGACCACCATTGTATAAACCATTCATCAACAGATGCTGCTTCCCAAATCGGGTAAAAATGCAAACCGATAGCTGCAGAAGTAGGAATAATAGCACCAGAAATAATATTGTTTCCGTAAAGTAAAGAACCAGAAACAGGTTCACGAATACCATCAATATCTACTGGAGGAGCAGCAATAAAGGCAATAATAAATACAGAAGTTGCGGTCAATAAGGTAGGAATCATTAAAACACCGAACCATCCAATGTAAAGACGATTTTCAGTGCTGGTAATCCAGTTACAGAAGCGACCCCATAAACTTGTGCTTTCGCGTTCTCTAAAATTGCAGTCATGATTAAATCTTGGTTTATTCTATTCGTAAGGACTCCCAAGCACACATATTAACTATTAACTAGTTAACTAGAGTTAATAGAGATGAGTTAACGGGTAGAAGGCTTGTTAATGAACAGTATAACACCTTTTTATATTAATGTCAACCAATGCTAAGAAATAAGTAATAACTAGAATTATTAGAAATGAGTTAACAGGTAAAAGGTTTGTTAATTAACAGTATAACACATTTTTATATCAAAATATACCTAATATAAACGTCAACCAATGCTATAATATAAATAAAAATAGAAAAGATTTCTATCAATGTCAACCCAATGCTATAATATAAATAAAAACAGAAAATTTCAGAATCAAAAAATAAAAATCTCTTCTCAAACTCTTTTATGGGTTGCCCGGGACTCGAACCCGGAGCTAATCGATGGAGTAGATAATTTTTGTCTGTTAGAATAAAAAAAAACCCTCCCCAAATCGTGCTTGCATTTTTCATTGCACACGACTTTCCCTATGTATACATATCACATTTCTATTTTAAGAAATAGGAAAGTTTAATAATTTGAAAAATTTCTTAATAATTTGAAATATTTCGTTGACTAAAAATTTCAACTTGATTTAGTCAATTTGAGCATTTCAGAATTCTAATCTATGAAATATTTTTTCATTTCTAATCTATTGAAATTTTAGGTCTCGTGACTTAAAAGATCAAGAATATGGGTAATATCCAAGTACCAAATACGTTCTTTATTTAATCTATATAAATAAAAATAAATTGTTTTTTGGAAGACTAAAGAAAGAACTTGTCCTTCTCTGTAAAAAACTCCTCTAAAAATATTGAACCTAACCTTTGCAAAAAAGTACGTACTGTACTTTTATGTTTACGAGCCAAAGTTTTAGCACACGAAAGTCGAAGTATATACTTCATTCGATACAAAATTCTCTTTTAGAAGATCCACTATAAAATGAAAAATATTTTTATATATTTGACCAAATCGACTAATAATATCATAATCTGATAAATCTGTCCAAATTGGTTTACTAGTAGGATGTCCTAATACAGTACAAAGTGAAGCTTTAGACAATGATCTAATGAGAGGAACGACTGGAACTAGAGTATCAAATCTCTTAAAAAGAGTATCTATTAATACAAAATCCTCCAATATTTGACTCCTTACCATCAAAGGATTTATTTTTACACTTGAAAAATAACCGAGAAAGTAGAATGAATAATAAGAGAATTTGTTTCTATGAAACCTATTAGACTCAGACCAAAAATGAAAATAATATTGCCAAAAACAGATAAAGCAATATTTCAATTTCTTCATAAATTGATAGGTCCCTTTTGATGCTAGAATTGCTTTGCCTTGATATCGAACATAGTGCATGAGAGGATCTGTGAAGAACCATAAAGTTTTCTTCAAAAAAAATATGATGTACTATTCTAAAATGTTCTATTTTTCCATAGAAGTAGATTCGCTCAAGAAAGGTTCCAAAAGATGTTAATCGTAAACAAGAAGATTTTTTACAAATAAACAAGAATAAAAACTCATATTCAGATACATAATAATTATATAAGAAACGAGAGAGTCTTATATTTTCTTTTGAGAATATAGAAATAGAAGCTAATTTCTTTGAAATAATGAGACTATTCCAATTAGAATAATCGAAGAGAAAGAATCTCAATAAATGCAAAGAAGGAATATCTTGGATCCAGCATTGAAGGATTTGAACTAAGATTTCAAAATGGACAGGATAAGGTATTAGTATATCTAACACATTATTTAAATAGGAAAATTTGTCCTCTAAAAAAGAAAATGTTGAATGAATAGATCGTAAATTTTGCAATTTTGATATTTTTTTTTTAGAGGAGGAAAATAGAAATCGAAGAAAGAATGGAATTTCTACAACAAAACTAAAACCTTCAGATATCATCTGAGAAAAAAAATGAGCGTAAAAAAAAGCGGTTGTGCTCATTAATTTGATTTTGGTTACAATTTTGAATAACCGAATTCATCAAAGAATTCGGTTGATACAACCGAATAATTAAGCGTTTTACAAGTATTAAACTAGATTTAATATCATAGCTAATCAGTTTTTTATTAGGTTCAATAGAAGCATTTAAACCATAATCATAAGCAAATACATAAATATATTCTTGAAAAAGGAGCGGATATAAGCATTGTTGTTGACGAAATTTAGATTTTTCAAGATATTTTTGAAATTCTTCCATTGAAATATCTATTTGAAGCAGAAGAAATAAGCCTTTTCTGGGTTTATAAAATGATACACAGTGCAATATGGTCAGAACAGAGTTTTTCTTATTAATTCTAGTATGTATAAATACTAGATACTCCGGAAAAGAAACGATAAACCCAGCTCTATTAACTAATCCTAATAAAACTAATCCTAATAATAGAAAAATATTATTATTAGAAAGATATTTTTCTTCCCTTTTTCTATCCAAGTAGTTTAGTTTATTTATTTTTTCGTATTTTCAGTTTAGTTTTAGGAGGTTAAAATCTTTTATTTTTGCAACCCAATTGCTCTTTTGATTTTGGAATCCATCTTTTTTATCAATATACAGTTTCTTCTACACATCCATCTCCAATTAAAAATAAAGAATAATTAGGATTCATTTTTTGAATGAATCAGATCAAAAGTTCAATCATAAAAAAACTCATTCATCTTTTCCCGGATTCGGTACTAATATATTTTTAACATCTAATTAGATCGGGAAATCGTTCCAATAAAGGTAAAGAACATAAGCTCGTTTCTTTTTGACTTGATCAGAATTGGAGCCATTGGGCTCTATCCATTTATTCAATAGACTCAGCTAAAATTCGGAATTTTCTTTTTTTTCTTCTTCCAAAATTCAAAACAATTTTTTAGAACTGTAATGGTTGGATAAGATCCAAAAAATTCTACTTTATTTACTTTCAATAGTAAAAATCAATAAAATAAATATAAATAATAAATAAATTGAAAGATTAAAGAATAAAATCCTTTTTATTACGACATGCTGTTTTTTCCTATTCATCACCTTTAAGGATCAGTCGCGGTCTTATAGACTCTACCAAAAGTCTGGACGAATTTTTTTCTTCATCCAAATGTGTAAAAGATCATAGTCGCACTTAAAAGCCGAGTACTCTACCATTGAGTTAGCAACCCGTATAAAAAAAAAAGAAGAGAGGTATATATGATCGAAATCAAAAATTAAATCAATTTTATTGCATAACTCTGTTAAAACCATAAATGAGTAACAGAGAGATCAAAAATTCAATAAAAAAAATTGAAATTCAATTACTAAAATTGAGAAATCGAAATCCATTCCTTCCAATCAATCAAAATGAAAAATTTGAAAAATCACCTTTTTTTGATTAAAAAAAAAAAGATGTCTTAATGATGAAATACAAACCTACTGTTCGAGTAAAGAAACAATAGAGAACAGAATAAAAAGATCTATTCATCTACGATCAAATTGTATTTGATCAATACAATATTGTATTGATCAAATACAATTTGTCAATAGTAATAGTAATATTGAGAAAAAATAAATAAATGCCAATAAAATAAATACAAAAAAAAATAGAAAGAAAAATAATGAAATTATTTATATTTTCAAATTTAATTATATAATAATATAATATATATAATATAAT
>JASGLE010000556.1:0-28457 GCA_030179965.1 Cyperus esculentus | reverse complement strand
TGATCCCGATCACAAGCAGTACTCTTTCTTGTAATTGCAAATTTATATTCAAGGCGCGCACCTCCCAGATACGATGAACTAGAAAAGATCTCACAAATTCAGAGAGGCAGAATATATACAACACAACATAACACCATCATTCAGCTCTATATGGCATGGTTTATGTTCTTATGTCATATTATTCTCTCTATTATTGCTGAGGCAACAGAAGGCCAAATGTTGGCAAAGCCTGACTGCCCAGAAAAATGTGGTTCTGCTGAAATACCGTATCCATTTGGTATAGGCATCAATTGTTCCCTTAATGAAGGGTTTGCGCTCTCCTGTAATCCACATAACGGCACAATGGTCCCTTCTTAACTAATGTTGAGGTGCTCAACATTACGCTATCAACAGCTGAAGCAAGAATGTATAATCAGATCTCTTGGCAATGTTACCAAGGTTCAACTGGTACGACAAAATCTACCACTTGGTGGCTCAATTTCAACCAATCAATATATCGGTTATCCACCGTTGATAATAGTTTCATAGTTATTGGATGCCAGACACTTGCATTCAACAAAATGACATACTACAAAAATTACAATTATAATACAGGGTGTGTATCGACCTGCTACACTCTGGAGACCCTAACTGATGGATCATGCTCTGGAAATGGCTGCTGCCAGACCTCAATTCCACCCAGTATTAATTACTACGATATCTCCTTTGATAAAAATTACAATAGTTCTCTTTTATTAATGAAAATTCCGACTGGTTGTTGCCAGTGGCCTCAAAAAAAAAAAAAAAAAAAAATTACAATAGTTCTCAGGTTTGGAATTTTAGCCGTAGTTATGCAGTGGTAATGGCAACAGACAGTTTCGACCAATTAAATAAGTTACCTTGATTCTCTATTAGCATGTGACGGAATGGATAAACTAAACAGTAAACACACATATCGGTGCAAAGTACATTATAAATAGTCTTAATTAGCTCTTCTTCCTTCAATACAGTCCATATAATTAAATGGTTATGCCCTAAAATAATTAAGAAACTTGCAAATTTCCATCATTTTATTATTTCAACTGTTTGACCATAAATATAATACAAGTTGAAACCAATGATATCATGAGTCATGACTTGGACGTTTGAAGTCCTTGTAATTAATTCATAACTACAATAGATTGATTACAACACAAATTGAGAGGCATGAATTGACTTGACATCACCTTTCCTCCAATAGCAACACGGCGCCAATCTCTTCTCACTGATGCTCAATTACATATCCTCTGTAGCGCTGCATTGTGTAGCCCAAGATGTGAACCGTTAGATCATCTCAAGATCTGTGTCGGCTCGAATATCAAGATGATCCAATGGTTTACATCCTGTGCTACACAATGTAGAGCCACAGAGGATGAGCATTGGATCCAAGTCTTATTGCCGAAAAAATAAATAATACGGAATTGACTTCTTCGTAACTCTAAAAATATATCAAGTTGTACTATTCTGTTAGCAAGTGACACCAGTTGAACCTACTTATAAGCAATAGATACTAACACTGATCTTACAAGTTTCTGAGGCATCATACAACACTATAATCAGCATACCATTACTATGGCATGGTTGATACTTCTGTTCCACATTTTTCTTTCTATCACTCATCAAGCCGCAGAAGGCCAAAAGATTGCAAAGGATGGCTGCCCGGAGAAATGTGGTGTTGTTGAAAACAAGTAATGTTACCGGAGTATATTCCACAGCTGTAACCGGGAATCCATGTCTCTGGAAAATGGAAATGGATCTTAACATTTGGACTTTTCTCAATTGGTCCGTTTCAGGTATTGGAAAATTAAAGGATATCAGCATCCGTTACTGTCTCTCGAGAACAATGTGAGATAGGTACGAACTAAATATATACCCATTAAAAAACCCCGTAATCGTACCCCATAATCGTACGGTCCATATTGATTCGCGGTAGCGCGTATACATTCCCAATTTCAAATCTTCTATTCCGGCATTCTCTTCTACTACTCGTGTTTCTCTTCTCTCTAACCGAAATTCAAATTTCAACGAGGCACCTATTCCGGCGTCGATGTCGAGCCTTCTTCTCCGGGGACGCATCTTCTATTCCGGCGATTTCCATCCCTTCTCTTTTCCATCGCGGATCTCCATCGAGTCTCTCCATCGCGGATCTCCATGTCTTCATCTTGACGCTCGTTCGTCGCTTCTGTCTTCATCTCCATCGCTTCTGTCTCTTTTCCGTCGTCAAGCCTTCCTCTCGACGCTCGTTCATCAATTTGACGATGTAAGTTCATTTAATTGTTCAAATTTGAGTTTAATTCAATAATTGAGTCTAGTTCTCTCATTTGAGTTCAAATTGTCCGAACACTCGAATGTATTGTTACTTTGTTAATTAAGTATTATTACTTGCATTTGCAACTATTATCTCTGGATTGTAACCAATAATACTTATTATTTGATTTCATTCTTTCTTATTTGTACACATGATTTCTGCTATGGCCATTTAGTTTACTAGTTTTCTGTGTTGTATATAAAAAATTGTATTTATTATTTGAGGTCAATTATTTTAAATTTGAAAAGTATTTCTACTTTGTTGAGTTACTATTATTACGTACATGTTAAACTATTATTGGTTTTGTACCTTGAAGTATTAATGGTTGTTTCTGTATGTGTTTCTTATGTTTTGATTTCAATGTATTAGTACGTTATTCATTTTGTATTACAATAATAATATTATTAGTTTGATAATGTTACTATTATTACTTAATAATTGTTTGTATTATTGTTTAATAATTCTGCAGTTGTTCTATTTGCTTGTATTATTAGTTTGTTATTCTTACTATTACTAGTTAACAATTGTTTGTATTATTATGTAACTGTTGTATTGTTGTTCTTTTGTAGGTACAAATTAGCAAGGAAAGACTTATTGTTGCTTATAAGATTTTGACGGATGTAAGAAACACAAATAATAGGGTTAGAGCTATTTGATCAGGGAAAAGCAAGTTCAGAGTTTCTTTTAGCTTAAGATAAGAAAACTTGTAGTAGGAAAACAGGTGGAGGAAAACAGGTGGAGTGAATAATGTGCGAATGCTTTTAGTTTTATTTTGTGAATGATGTTTTAGTTTACAAACCAGATGTATGCTTTTGTTATAATGTAGGTATTATTACTTGTAGTTTTTGTGCGGTTTTATTATGTGATATGGTTGGTTGTTATGATTTTTAACTGCGCATACATATAGGCTTTGCTTTGTTTCAGAGTAAAGTTTGTATTATGACTTCACTTCAACTATATTGTTAACTACAGTATGAAGTATTATTATATGTTATTTGTGAAAAAATTGTGTATTATATATTTTTTTAGTTGGTATTATTAATGTGTTAATGCAGTATTGTGACATTGAAAATAAAATAAAATTTTATCATATTTTGTATTTTATTTAGTATCATTAGTTTTAAAAAACAGTTACCTACAAATTCTGAATTTTGACAATCACATAAGAACATTTGTATATAAAATGAAATGGTATTACTACTTCTGTATACTAGGTATTTAGACCATCTATAATATGTATTATTAGTTGCAGAAGTTTAGTTTTCCATATTAGTCAAACGGGGATTTGACCGGGGTATTTGACTTTTTTTCATAGTCACGTGTTTTTTGGGATGTGCAGAACGCATGCGTTGTAGGTATTATTACTTGTTATAGGTAGTATTTAGGGTTTGTTCTATAGGTATTTAGACTTGGAGGACGAAATGTTTAGCGCTCATAACACATTGTTAGTATTATTAGTTGGGTTGTAAATGCATTTGGGATTCCTCAATTTTTTTTAAATAAGCCTCAAAAAATACAAAATCACGAAATTCGGCCCCGTTGCACGCAATTTTGAATTTTAAGACGGACGCTAGCGTCCAACAAGAACGCTACGGTACCACAGCGTCCCCCAGCACAACTGGGACGCTGTTGTACCCTAGCGTCCCTATCCACGTCCCCATAAGCCCATCTGACCTGTCAAAGAGGAGGACGCTGCACTACCGAAGCGTCCTTGTGCAAAGAGGGACGCCACGGTACCGCAGCGTCCACCCCTAGGAGGGACGCTGGACTAACTCAGCGTCCTCCTTGGGTCCCCCCCTCTTTCTTCCTAGGAGGGACACTGACACAGTTCTTGCTGCCGTTTGACAGTGTCCACTGACACTGACACTGGGAAGAAGAGGGAAGTGGATCGGATGCGCCTCTAATAATAATGGATTCGTTTCTTGACCCCCGACTTGCTGGATGAGCCTCTAAGCGGATCGGATGCACCTTCTTTAACGGATTTATTGCTTGATCCACTTCCGGCTTGGGAAACATATGGGAACCATATGGGAACATCAAAGTTATTTGAACACCCAAATGATAATTTATCATTTTGCCCTTAAATAATTATCTCAAATTTGAAAATTGTTTAGTAGTTTTAAAATGATATGTTTGCAGATATAATATTTGTAACTTTGAGTTCCAAAAATATCACAAAAAAATTATAAAAATGCAAACACATAATATAATAGGAGTAGAACTATTGTGCAAACGTTTGCATTTCACTGAAGTTATACTTTGTCACGCTCGAAATTTCGATTTACGGTTCCCATTAAATTCATCGTGTGAAATTACTTGGGAATATAAAAATTTTCCCTTTTTTGAGTTTTTAAATATATATTTCGGATTTTTTTAAATCATATACAAACAAGCACTATTTTACTAATAATATTTTAGAGTCATATTGAAAAATCTAAAACAAATACGTAGAAAATCTAAAGATAAAAAAAATTATCCCCTAATATTTTTATATAATAAATTTAATGGAAAACATAAATTAAAATTTTTAGCTTGGGAAAACATAGTTTCAGTCTTTTTGAGCGAAAATGCAGATATTTGTCCAACTCAAAGTAATAGTTCCGTTATTTTTTATTTAATAAAAAATGAGAGTTTAGCTTCTCAAAATATTTGGCAAAATTATCTCCGCAAGATTAGTGCTACAATTGACTAAGCAGCAATTTAATCAGGGCCACAATAATATACCGAATTATGAAATTCTCGTAATAGATGGTACATGCAATATTAAAAAAATTGAGAATGATAATGATAATAATAATAATAATAATAATAATAATAATAATAATAATAAAATACTGAAAACAAAATAATTGAGAAGGAAATGAAATGAAAAAAAGGGGTGACAAACATGCATTGGAAATTGGAAAAGGAAAAGACTAAAGAGACAAGGTTAGTAGGATGTGAAATGTGGATGAAATAAACAAAAGAAAGAAAGAAAGAAAGAGCATTGCTTGCTTAATTGCTTGCTTTCTGAGGTGCGTATCGAGTGGACACTGTGTCATATGAAACGGCAGCAAGAATTGTGTCAGTGTCCTCCTAGGGAATAAAGAGGGGACCCCAAGGAGGACGCTGGGTTAGTCAAGCGTCCCTCCTAGGGGTGGACGCTGCGGTACCGTTGCGTCCCTCTTTGCATAAGGACGCTTCGGTAGTGCAGCGTCCTCCTCTTTGACAGGTCAGATGGGCTTATGGGGACGTGGATAGGAACGCTGGGGTACAACAGCGTCCCAGTTGTGTTGGAGGACGCTGCGGTACCGTAGCGTCTCTGTTGGACTCCAGCGTCCGTCTTAAAATTCAAAATTGCGTGCAACGGGGCCGAATTTCGTGATTTTGTATTTTTTGAGGCTTATTTAAAAAAATTGAGGTTTGGGATTTGGTCAATGCGGGGTATTTGACCGGAGTATTGAAGGTGGGGTACTCATATCTTCTCCCTATAAAAGATACCCATTAAAAAGGGAAGTGAATAAAATAAATTGAATTATAAAAAAAATGTAACCTGAGTTGTTTCATTTTTTTTTTTTTTTTTTTTTTTTTTTTTTTTTTTTTAGTAGGAACGTTTTATTGTAACGCCTGCATTTATCCCACCAATAATAATAATAATAATAATCATAAATGTAACACCTGCATTTATCAAAAAAAATAATAAAAAATAATTCCATAACGCGCGCCTGCATATCTTCCTAGCGTTAATATAAAAACAGACATCAAATTGGTGCAGGCAATTTTTTTTCCCAAATTAATTAACATGTGTTATTCTTAATTAATTTCTGTATCATGCGACATATATATATTGAGTTCAAATTCATGCTACCTTTGACTGGCTATATAAGTGCTCATAATTTCCGTAGTAACTCAAACTCAAAGAAAGTGTCCCAAACTCAAAGGAAGTTTCTCAAACTCAAAGAAAGTATCTACCTTTTTCCATCATGAATGAAACAATCTCGGCCGTCCTTATCTCTGTTGCCGTTATATGTTTCATCAGAACTCTTTTCAGTTACATCAACAAAAGCAGCAAGAGGAACCTGCCACGAAGCCCCCCGGCACTGCCGATACTGGGCCACCTACATCTAATCAAACCGCCGGTGCACCGCTCACTCATTCGGATATCAAATCGCTACGGTCCCATCACCTTCCTTCGCTTCGGCTCACGTCCAGTTGTCGTCATCTCCTCAGCCAAGTTAGCAGAGGAGTGCTTTACCACAAATGATGTAGCCTTTGCAAATCGAGTGCAGTTGCCATCTGTCATGCTATCCGACATGATTCCCACGGCAAACTATGGCTCATACTGGCGCAATATGCGTCAAATTTCTGTCGTAGAGCTTCTATCGAACCACAGGCTACAAGCTTCCTCGGACATCCGGACCTATGAGGTCCGAGACACAGCCCGCCAGCTCTTTCAATCTTTCGACCGAACCAAAAAGCCAGAAGGATCGAACGGCTTTGAGAAGCTCCAGGTGTCGGGATTGTTATTTGATTTAATGGTGAATGTGACCATGATGATGATCGGCGGGAGGCGGTTCAGCGGAGATAGCGTAGAAAGCATCGATGAAGTGAAGAGGTTCAATGAAGCCTTGAAGTATTTTTTTAAGCTAACAGGATCTGCTCCTATAGAAGATTTCCTCCCCATTCTGGCAATTTTTGATTTCAGAGGGGTCATGAGAAAGACGAAGGATGCAACAAATGTGATTAAACTGATGGCACAAAGATTGATTGACGAGCACAGACAAGGAACTAACAACAAGAAGACCATGATTGCCAGAATGCTCGATCTGCAGAAAGACGATCCTGAGAGATACAGTGATTTAAATATCCAAAATATTTGCATGGTAAGTGCCGATCGATTTTCTTTTCTGTAATTTCTGAATTTGAGCAATTTTTTCCTACATTTTATTAGAGATATATATTTTCTTAAATTTTCCATATATTGTGAATGTACAAACAGAGCGTGTTGCTAGCCGGAGCTGAAACTACAGCCACTACTTTACAATGGGCAATGGCATATCTTCTTAACCATCCAGACATACTGAAGAAAGCAACATCAGAAATCGATGCATACGTCGGGAATGAGAGACTCGTAGAAGAGTCTGACATGGAACACCTGCCTTACCTTCAGCACATTATCAATGAGACCCTCCGGATCCTCCCCATAGGACCACTTCTCATTCCCCACGAATCAAGCAAAGAAGTCACTGTCGGCGGTTACAAAATCCCCCCGGGAACAATGCTTCTGGTAAACGTGTACCAGATACAACGGAGCCCTGAAATCTGGGACGAACCGACAAAGTTCAAGCCCGAGAGGTTTGAGCGGGGCAACGCAGACGGGAAATGGGTGAAACCATTTGGCATGGGCAGGAGGAGATGCCCGGGGGAAGCGCTTGCGATGCGCGAAATGGTGCTGATATTAGGAACCTTGATGCAGTGCTTTGATTGGGAAAGAGTGGATGGTAAGCCTATCGATATGACTGAAGACGGCGGGCTCACAATCCCGAAGGCCATCCCTCTCCAAGCTCTCTACCGTCCGCGCTCTGCCATGATCAAAGTTCTCTCTGAATTATAAATGTTTCAAATTTATATTGCTAATTTCAATCCTTGTACGTGTGAGTTAATTAATTACTTAATAGATGAGACCTGAGGGGAGGGGATTATAAAGGGTATCGTTTGCAGGTTTATTTGGAAATGCAATAAAATTGGTTACTCTTGTTCTGATGCGTTATAAATCAACCGTGTATTTTCTCTATAGAATCTTTATTTTTGTATAATTAAATGAAATAATGATGATTATTGTATGAATCTTTACTAACCATATATTTTACTGGTCTAGGGTCTCTATTTTCTAACAAGTACTAAAAAAAATAAGGGTCCGGATATGGTGAAATCATAGTTGATACCAAGATAGTTGACCGGTCAAACATTCAACAAGGAATATTTATTTGAGAATTCTCATTGCTATAACTTGAATACTCATTGGTATAACTTGAATACTCGTTGCTATAACTTGAATACTGACATAACTTGAATTCTCATCGGTATAACTTGAATACTCATCGGTATAACTTGAATACTCATCGGTATAACTTGTAGTCTAACTTGAACACCGACCAATTGCAAGCGAACCGAGAATTGACAGAGACAAGAAGACCAGAGAGGAGAAGTCGGAGAACGAAGAGAGAAGAAGAGAACGAAAGGAGAAGAAGATCAGAGAGGAGGAGTGGGAGAATTAAAGGAAAGAGATCGGAGAGGAGAAGTTCGCGCCATGAGAGGATGACGACGGGAGGGAAAATAAACCGAAGAGGAGATCGGAGAGTAGTTCGCGCCATGAGAGGAGATCGGAGAGAAGAAGATCAGAAAAGAAGGAGATCGGAGACGAGAAGTTCGCGATTTGATTTGATTGATTTTGAATTTAATTGAACCGATGTTAAACTGAAAAAAACCGCATCCGGTTTTATGGTATCAACTATGGTATCAAACATGATATCCACATAAAATTTTCCAAAAAATAAATAGATACTTTTTATCCATTGTTATGTGAAACATAATCAATATTTAATCCCCACAGTAATCTTAAGCAGTATTTAGCGCTCCTTGCCAATTATCATCAGTTGGAGATTAATCTATTATAAATAATCTCTATTCAATTAATGTATACCCAAATGACAAGGACAATTTAGAAAATAAGAAATTTTATGTCATTCTTTATTTTTCTAAATTTATTAATTAAGATATTGATTACACTTAAAATTTATTTTAGTTATATCATTATTGGCTTCAAAATATTTTGTTATTTTTGAATCGTATTATTTAAAAATTATGTTTACATACATTTAATAACATCTAGTGTGACATCCGTCACTTCAAAAACGATTTTATGTGGAAATAAATAACATAATATAAATAAATTGGGTAAAAAGGAAAATGAGATAAATGAACTCATACAAATATGTCCCGATCTATTCATCACTTATTTGCTATATGTCGATGATAAGTGTTGTGCAATCATTTTTTATTGTATCTATTTCTAGCAACATTAAAGTGCAAATGATACCTACAGTTATATTACTAGTACTGTGCCGCGTCCGATTCCGCCGTTATCCTAACCGAGGATAACAGGGTCCTGCTTTTCTGCTCGGCACCATCGGATGAAAATAGACGGATGAGATCTGTTCGGCAAAACTCTTTTTAACTTTAAAAACCGAACTTTTGCACTTAATCTGAATCAAAGGTTTAAATAGCGGATAGCGGACTCGTCGCGGTGGAGTATATTTGATAGCGGATATCGGATATCGGCGCTATCGCGGGCGCTACTAGTTCATGTTATGTGGAATATTTTAACTATTCTATTGGTTCATGAGCTAACATATTTAATAAAAATGATGAATAATTAGAATAATGTATAAAGTTTTCTAACCAAATTGTTTAAAAATTATACAATTATTGTATCACTTTTGAAACAAAGCATTCTTATTCAGATATATTGACATAGACAACATGATGGTCAGTCTTTTATTGCACAAATATTATTTGTTTCTATCAAAATCATTTCAAATCTAATCATTGAGTAATTACTTTTCCTAAATATTAAAAAATTAAATGAATTATTGAAGTTATCAAAAATAAATTATCTATCTATCATTTTTCAAGAAAAAAAGTTAAAATCTAAAAGTTATAATAGAAAAATTGTACACAAATTATGATAAAACATTATGTAAAGAAATATTTATTGATTATATAACCTTTTAATGGATTTCAAGTATATAACTTTCATTTTCACTAATCAATTCCACAATTTTTCTTATGTGGATACTAAGTTTATATAACATTGATTGTTGTTTACAAATCTATTTAATTATGTGTTAAACAATTGTAAAACATAAATAACAATTATTAAGTGTTAAATATCATAAAATAGTTGAAAATTTAGATGATACTAACCATATTTTATATGTTATTATATAAAGTATCAAATAGCGGGAAAAAACCGATAGCGTCATAGCGTTTTGCTTCCAAAACGCTATATCGACCGCTATAGCGGCCGCTATGAGCGCTATTTAAACCTTTGATCTGAATCATTCGGTGTGATCCGACGGTGCCAAGCGGAAAAGCAGGGCCCTGTTATCCTCGGTTAGGATAACATCGGAATTGGACGCATACTGTGCCTATGCGTCGCAACGGATGATAACATTATGTAAAACCCAAATCGCAGATTAATAATTAATTCTACTCACACGTTTTTCGAGTTCATATTACTCTCATTCACTGATCTTACACTAATCCTTGCACCATCCAAATTAACGCACCCTTAGTGGAATTTTGGTGGGGGACATCGAGAGACAAAACAAGGGGACAAGAAAATTTTCTCATAATTATATTACACACATGTATTCTTAAAATTTTATATTCAAATAGGGGTAATAGATTCAAACCGTACCAAAGTACCAAGATGTATCAACAACAATGTTATCATAATCGGACCGGACATCGACCCGGTAAAGTATCAAGTCAATGGTTTACTGGTCGGATCGTTGGGTCAACCGGTTCAACCGCTGGTTTTTTTAATCCTCTTATATATGTATATTATATAAAAAAATTATAAAATAGCAGTGTATAAAAAGTTTTACATATACGATGTGCACATATATATATATTTATACACATTTAAAGTTATAAGACATAGATAAGGTCTGGAGTGCCTTTTTACTGTATGTTCTACAGTGCGAAGGAATAGTTATATTTTTTTCATCTAACCCGTTGCTTGCCTTTGATTGGATAAATCTTAACCGTTCATTCTCGCCCAGTTGGGCCAACTTTGAGTTCTGCATATTAAGCTCGCATGGATGATGGGATACAGAACTCAAGAAGAAGGCCGGTATGATTTTGATTAAATTAGACAAATGGCTCGAAATAAATTTACCATCGCATGGATTATCTATGGGTAACTAATTAGCCTTCTTTCTCATGCCCTACTTTTTGTGGCCTTTTGTTTTGTAATTTATTTTGAGTAAAACTATTGTGCAAACATTAGCATTTCGGAGTGAAATGCTAACAGTTTAAATTATATTTTGTCATACCCAAAATTTTGATTTATAGTTCCCATTAAATTCATCATATTAATATACTAAGAGATACAAAAATTTTTCATTTTTTGAGCTTTTAAGTATTTATTTCGTATTTTTTAAAATTCATACACAAACAAGCATTATTTTATCAATATTTTAGAGTCATTTTGAAAAATACAAAATAATTACTTAAAAAGCTCTAAAAATGAAAAGTATTTTTATATAATGAAATTAATGAGAACCATATAAATCAAAATTTCAGATATAAAAAATATAATTTAAGCCGTTAGCATTTTACTCCGAAATGCTAAAGTTTGCGTAATAATACTACTCTTACTTATTATATAACCATATAGGTAGATACACAGGCAAGATTGGTCAATTTAAAGTATAAAAGAGCTATATAAACTATAATGGTTCTGTGTGTCATGAAATTAATTTACCATTTCTCTACATGGTATATCAATGCAAATCTGGGGATTTTTGAGCCATATGTGTTCAGGGGAATTTTTGGGGCTAAAAAAGTTATTATGTATATTTATATAGAGAGACCAAACTTAAGTGTTCTTTGTATCTTAGTCACTATTTAACCACAACTGACTATTCGGGGTTGGTAGTAAGCAACAAAATGATTTCTCTTTTTACTCTGATTTTTAGTGTTCAGTAATGACCTAGGTGAGAATTTGATTTTGGGGAATGATTTGCAAAATGTTAGCTGCTAAATTGACTTTTAGTTTAGTGATCCAGCATTCACTTTTGAGTTGTGCGTTTCTGTTTGAGGATTTATTTGTTAGCTAATTTTTAGTGTTGGCAATGTTGGCTTGGATTTTATCTCAATATATTTGGCTACTAATATCTATTAATGTCTCTTATATAACTTCTACATATGTATGTTCTATATGTTATTCAAAGGGTTATATAGGAATAGGATGCATTTATCCAGTACCAAAGAACGATCGTAAAACTGCAGCTTTTGCAGTTAGTTATAATAAAGAGCAGTACATGGATAATTTTTTTTTTCCTTTATCCGCATGATAACAACAATTGTATATTTCTAAATTTTTACCAGATATACGGTATCGTATCTTGGAATGCAAAATTCTTAATCTCTTTTAATCTGATTTTTTGTTATATCATATTTGAACATATTGAAAAATTATACGACTCCATTGAACTAAAATAAGGACATTAATTAAACTTTTGAGAAAGCTTTTTTAGGTTGATCTCCAACCATGATTATGGTTTATTTCACCAAAAAAAAAATAAAAGAAAATGCACTATTAGCCAAATTTCTTTAAAACAATGTAATTTGTCCTATAGAATAATAGGAAAAAAAAAAAGAAAAAATTCTACACTGAGAATCTTAGTTATAATATATCTGTCATCGCACGGAGCGCGATCACATATCTAGTATTTATAATATTTATGCATGATATAATGAAAATCTCCATTATAAGAACGAATAAGATTTTTTTTAACGAAGGCAAATAATATCTTGTAGGACCTGTACATTTTGTAGTGATTATTGGTAGATAACATTTCAATTTTTTTTTCTTAAATTTCAAGAGTTAACAATAAAATAATAATACATTTTATTTTATGAATAATATTATATACAAATTTTGTTTGTAGTGATGTATATGTGATTCTAATTTTGAAATACCAAAAGATTCAAGGTCATTTATGTAATTCTACAAAGCAAAACAAATTTGTTTATACATCAAAAGTTCTGTGTGAGACAGTTATAGGGCTCATAGCTTTTACAGGTTACTATATCACTCTCTCTCTTCCTCATTGATTGATAGTTTGAAACCCATGTGAGGTGGGGAGAGCAACGGTTTATCTTTCAAAGAGATAAATTTATCCAGTTTTTGCAGAAAACCGTCCAATTCACCCAGTTTTGTCCGGTTTACACGCATATCCGATCCACTTGAAGAATCAAGCCGGATACAAGTCCGGTTCCGGTTTTTTTCGGTTGAACCGTCCGGTCCGGTCCGGTTTTAATAACACTGGTCAACAAGATTCGTAAGTACAATATTATATTCTGAATTGAATGACACCTGATTTTTCTTTCTTATATATCCTTGTTTCTAAATTGCATGATATTTAGGTTTACATCTCCAAGATGTGCAATATTATTTAATTTCTATTTGATTTTTTTGGAAATAAATTATTAAATTGTCAAATATAGATTTACATCTCCAAGTGTTCTTCATGTAGGTATTACTCTTTCCAAATAAAATCTCAATCATCGTAAGTTGAAAACAACAATTTTTTTTAAAGAAACGTGTATTGGGTCTTGTAGGCACTAAAAGCCGAACTTCAAGGCCATTTACACTGTGCTCCAATAGAGGGGAGGGGAGGGGAGGGGAGGGGAGGGGGGGGTGACCGGGGCTGCCCAAATAGAGTTACTTGCTCCAATACATTAAATTTTGGAGGGTAGCCTATGTAAGGGTATGGAAGAGAAGGGTTGTCAAGACATAAAATTGAATAGAAACTTGTTCCATCCTCTACACTCCATTTTGGGAGGTTACACTACCATCCTCTTCCATACCCTTCCATCCCCTCCCCTCCCCTCCTCTCCCCTCTATTGGAGCACAGTGTTAGGGGTGTCAATGGGTCGGGTCAGGTCGGATTTGGGTCGGGTTGCATTATTGTATTATTTTCTGTTAAACGGGTCTGACCCGATCCGAATCGTCACGGGTAAAAGTTCGACCCATACCCGACCCGTGACCCGTCATGTCAATTGGCAAGTGCAGTAGCTGGACATACTACACTAAAATTATTAAGGCCACGTCGGTTATTCTTACTCTGGGTAATATTTTAATAGATCTTCATTTTTGTAATTCCACTTACCTCTTTGCCGAGCGGAAACGGAGTAGTTTTGAAGAGTGGCCCGATCTCAAATCCTCTATTCCGGTTTTCCAATACTAATCCACCCACAGCCGAACAGCCTAGTATAAATACTATCACAGTCAGTATCAAATTTTTTGTATCGCTTTTGATATCCCTAATAGTCCTTTGCCGAACTATGCCGAAATTACAGTCTTTACCGAACTACACCAGGCTAAAGGTACAAAGAGAGCTCAAAGCCTAATACAGAATTTTAGATTTAAAGCAAATGACTATCCTTTCAGTATAAGTCCCCAACCCTAGCTTTGAGGTCTATGGTTCCTTATATAGGCTGAAATCCCGACCAAACTCCTTTTGTCCGTATGCTGTTCAGGCCGAAGTATAGTTGATGTCGGGGGATCCTCTGTGACAGAGATCGTGTGTCAGTGTGTGAGGTTAGACGATACTTGGGCTGGCCTGGCCCAAGTACATGTTACGGACCTAGCACTACTAGAAAATTGGGCATCCGTGTGGGTAAAAAATGTGTTTTGTGTGAGAAAGTGAGCACCGATGCCGGGCACAGCGGTTTCTCATTTAAATATTAACCGTGTGTCGGCCTGTTGACACAATTTTTGACCGACGTGTGGCTGTTAAAGTAAAAAAAAAAAAGGAGACGCAACGCATGAGTGAATACCGACACAGGCCCATAGCGACATGCTTTAAGTTATTTTATTGTGATTGTAAGGCTCCCACCAGCATTTACCGGTGCAAAGAAATGAAAAGTAAAAAAATATTGCGCATGAGTAGATTTTTTATTGCTGATATATTTATTTATGTAGAAGTGTTCTCATTTTACTTTCACTTTGTTTAACAAACTCATGCATCTTGAGCCTGAATTTTTTTTTTTTCTCATTTTCAATTCTAGGTCTCTCTCTTACAAACCTTTGTAACTATTATGGGAACAAAGTTATGTTATAAAATAGGGCTTGATCTTTAATTTTTCCTCCAAAAAAAAAAGTTTGCGCAAGTCTCATAAACTGATATCCAAATTCCATATAGAACCCCCATATTTTTGCTCCCGGTACCGGTGCCGGTACCATATACCGCACTACCATGACATAATAAACTGAAATTGGGAACTCAGTATTTGCAATTTTATCAAAAGATAACTTTTGTAGCAGTAATTAATTGTGCAGCACCAAAAAAAATAAATAGAACATATGAAGTACCAAAATAGATAAATTGTTGTCACTCTGATATTAGTTTTCTATTTCTAGAAATTGTAGCTAATTAATATCGGAAGTTGAAGCTTGATTAGGAGCAAACAATAACCACTAATTATATGTCCGGTAAACCAGACATTTCTGACAAATCGAGCTCTTCTTCTGATTCTTCTACATCAACAATGTATTCGTCGTCTTCATGTTGCGGGACATCCTCTTCCAACTCCTCCGCTGTTACCGACCTTCCAGCTAGTTCTGATTGGTGAACATCTTGAAAGTCATCAGGCCCTAGCTCAATACTATTCCAGTCTATGTCTTCTCCAATTGATGAAGGATTAATAAGACAATTAGGTTGTTCCTCTTGAAAAAATTCTGAATTTGCATCAAAAACCTCGACACCCAAGTTCCCCTTTCTCCGTGTTGTCATCGCAACCCACCACTGAGACCGTTCCCTTGTATCAGATGCATATGGGAGGTAGTATACCTAATCAGAAATGTGGTTGGTCAATGTTTGATGATAACATTTATTGATAGACTAAATCAGTTCTGATGCTAAAAGTTCGAAGTAAATTGCTTTGTAGTTTGAATGCTATTTTTGCAAGGCCAGGTGAGGAAACAATTTAGCAGCTAAGGTATACTGACATTAGTAACAATGTGCTGAGTTGCTTCTATTTTATTTTGCAGTCATTAGTAATATGGCACTTGGGAAAATCAGAAAAGGGTATATAAGTCAAGTTTGTTTTGTAATTCTGTTGTTATTTATTTATTTTATGTTTTTTTGTCACAATTTCAGATGTATTAATGGTGAAACAGTTCAGCAGCTAAGGTTACTCTAGTACCCCTTTCACCTGACTTGAATAAACCTGAAAGAAGCAGCAAAGAGAAGTGTACCTGAGATGCTTGATATGCCGTAATAAAAGGCTCACCAGTTCGAAGGATAGAAGTATGCTTCACTTCAACAAGGCCGTGTTTTTTGTCTTCCTTGACTCCATTTGGTATATCAAACCAACGACACTTGAAGAGGACCACCTTATTCTGAACTCTAGGGTATTGCAATTCAACAACATCCTGTAAAATACCATAGAAGTCATAATTTAGATCACCATCAGTCTCCCCTTTAACCCATATGCCACTATTGTTCGTGGTGCGATGTTCGGCATGAGATTCAGTATGGAACCTAAACCCATTAACATCGCAACCATAGTAACTGAGGACCTCCTTGGAAGGCCTGAGAGTAAGTCGACGGATCAGAGGGTCACATTGAGGATCTTGAGATGCTCTGGCTCGCAACCAATCTGCAAATTTGTCTCGGCGAGCTTTGTCCAAGGACCCCGGCCTTGTAGCCCTACCACTGCTTATGATTAATTCATCAAATTCCCTATGAAATATATTGTTGATGGTTGAATGTTAGATGTCAAGTCAAATTAAGCTGGACATTAGTAGCATATTGAGTAGCATTTTATAAAGAGGAGGGATCCATTGACAATGGATATTTTGACAATTTTGACAATGGTACTTTTAAAAAATTTATAAAAATTCATTAAAAATCTTAAAAATGAAAAAAGTTTTATGGATGCATTACTTAACTTATAAATTGATAGTGTATCAAATTTCAACCAATTTGAACATCATTTGATGCCTTACCAAAATTTTGTACATTTTTTAACGGTTGTAATTTAACGGACATTTAAAAAGCTATCAAATATCATTTAAATTGAATATAATCGGAAACATAATCGATCTATAAGTTAAATAATACTTCCGTAAACTTTTTTTCATTTTTAAGATTTTTAATGAATTTTTATAAATTTTTTAAAGGTACCATTGTCAAGATTGTCAAAATATCCATTGTCAATGGATCCCTCCTCTTTTATAAAACACTTACTTTAAGTAATCCTGGACCTCTGGATAGTTAATAATCACATAGTTGTGTGCCGCTTCATATTCCTTCTCCTCAAGAATCCTTCGCGAAGGTCGGCCTAACGGACGAACCTCCGCTTCGAATATAGATAGACGCTTAATGGTTTGAGTATTCTGCACACCATCTATTTCTTCGTTGTTGTTAGCATGGTCAGCCAAATATGCGGAGCAATATGTTGCGATCTCTTTGATCAGGGTTGACTCGACAATCGAACCCGCAACACGCGCCTTGTTAGTGACCATCATCTTTGCATATTTGTTTTTCCTAATTAAAAATGTAAAACAAAAGAGTTAATTGCCTTTTATTTTTTTATGCTAATTTGAAAGAGAGGGAGACAGAAAGAAGTGAAAGTCATGGTTATACCGCTCGCAGGGGTACATCCAGCACGGCCCAACCGGCCCACCAAGCCTTGCCTCTCGAGCCACGTGGATGGCAAGATGCTCCATGGAATCAAAGAAACCAGGTGGAAAATGCTTCTCCAGTTTGCAAATGGTGACGATGATATCCTTTTCTAGTTGATCCACACGAGCTGGGTCAAGTTCTTTTGCGCAAATCTCCCTGAAAAAGCTAGAAAGTTCACACTATGGTTCCCACACAGAATCTGGAACCAAGTCACGAAAAGCAACGGGGAGAAGACATTCCATGAACACATGGTAATCATGACTCTTTAACCCAGTGATTTTGCCTCCGGTGACATTAACACATCTAGACCAGTTTGCTGCATAACCCTCAGGAAACTTCACCTTTTCCTTCAACCATTTGAAAACTTGCCGCCTTTTTTGTTTGGTCAATTCGTAGGGTGCCCTTGGTTTCTTTACATCCTGTGTTAGGTGTAGCTTACGTCGCTTGCAGAATATTTCCAAATCCTCACGAGCCTTTGGGTTATCCTTGGTTTTCTTCGCAATGTCGAAGAGCATGAAAATCAGATTTTCAGCAAAGTTCTTTTCCAAATGCATGACATCTAAGCAATGACGTAGCAGGTTGGTCTTCCAATATGGCAACTCCCAAAAAATGCTCATCTTTTGCCAATGGTCTGTATTACCATAGGCTGCCCTCTGTTTAATTGGTGCTTTTTCCCCCCACTTAATTGGGTCGAGCTTCTTCAACTCTGCATACAACTCTTCTCCGGTCTTTATGCGAGGTGGTGGTTCAGTCTCGACACGGCCTTTTTTGAAGTTATTTTTATCTTGACGGTAAGGATGGTCTTGAGGTAAGAAGCATCTATGGCAATCAAACCAGGAATGTTTCCCACCATTTGGCAGCCAAAATGCCTTAGTTCCTCCCATGCAGTAAGGACACGCCAGCTTCCCTTTTGTGCCCCAACCACTCAGATTTCCGTATGCCGGAAAATCGCTCACTGTCCATAGGAGTGCAGCCCTCATGGTGAAGTTCTGCTTTTTTGACACATCATAAGTCAGCACACCATCCGTCCAAAGCTCGTTCAACTCATCTATCAGCGGTCGGAGGGGTATGTCAAGATCTCGACCCGGATGCTTTGGGCCAAGAATTAGGAGTGCTAGGAACATTGTCTCATCCTTCATCAACAGCCCTGGTGGGAGGTTGTATGGGAAAACAAACACCGGCCAGCATGAGTATGGAGCCACAGATGAGTTATAAGGCATGAATCCATCTGTTGTTAGCCCAAGTCGCACATTCCGAACTTCTGATGCAAAATCGGGGTGTGTCTGATCAAAGTGCTTCCAAGCCTCCCCATCAGCCAGATGCACCATGAGCCCGGGCCTATCCCGCTTGCCTTCTTTGTGATAACGCATATGATTTGCGTTCGAGTGGGTCATGTACAACCTTTGGAGCCTTTCTTTGATAGGCAAGTACCTGAGCACACATCGGGGCACCTTTTTCTTCTGATTGGGCTTCTTTGGTGGCTCATATCTAGGCTCTTTGCAAGTATCGCACACATCTTTATGTAGAGTTTCCTTATAATACAACATGCAATGGTTCACGCAAGCATCTATCTTGACATACTTCATGCCCAACCCTTGCACAAGTTTCCTGGCTTGATAGAAGTTTGAAGGAAATTTCTCATTTTCAGGGAGCACATCCTTCAAAATTTCCATCAAGCCATCAAAGCACCGCTAACTCATTTGGTTTTCTGCCTTCAACCCTAATAGTCGGGTAATTGTTGATAGGATAGAGTGCTTGCCAGATTTGATCTCATCTTTGTCCTTGCAATCAATAGTCCACAAAGGTTCTTCGCATGCAGCCAAGGCTTCAAACAAAGGTTCTTCGCATTCACAACACTTTGTTTCTTTCAGGTAAGAAATCACCAAGTACTCCCTACATGCTCAAATATATATCAATGATTTTGGGTCTGGCTTGCAATTACCTTCTAAACCCTGCCAAATAGAAATTCTGAATCAACAAAGTGTTGTGAATATAAGGTTCCAATCCAAACTTAAGGTTTGTTGGTCAAATTTAGTATCTAATGCCATACTGTGCCATTACATGTTAGGAATGGCAAGTTCATCCAATGATGTAATGCGAAGGGCAAGGCCGACTAGGTACACGGGTGAAGGTTCGAACCAGCAGCCGGTTGAGCAACCAGTCCAGCAACCATTGGAGCAGCCAATGCAGCAGCCGGTTGAACAGCCGGTGGACCAACAGGTTGTCATGCCTGCTCAAGCACCAAATGTACCTCGGGGACCTAATCAGATCTTGGATGCCTTGGTGCTGCCGGAGGAAAAGCCGGTCGTGTGGCCGGTTGGGCCTAGGGAGTTTGACTCTCTTCCTAGAGTGAGCAAAATTGCCTCAACAATCAGCAAGCATGCACTACACAACACTCCGGGGCCCTACCCGACTCTCAATGGCTGGTCACAAGATGGGAAAGACAATCTCCTACTGGACTTCCTGGTACTATCAAATTACCACTCAATTTTAATTATACCGTACTACAAACTTAGGGTTCAGGTGGGGATATTGCTAATATATGGTCTTATTTCTGTAGGACCGATTTAAGTGGCGTGAAAATGAGGACCAGGGAGTCTGTCGTCAGGTACTTGAGGCAATAGCAGCCAGGGGTTACTCTTCCGGGTTGCGCAGGGTTAGGAAAAAGTACACGAGGCAGTTTGGGAGTGACACCCAGAAGTGGAAGTCAAAAATACCCCTATGGTGCAAGAAGCCACACTATTGGACTGGCTTGTGTGACATCTGGGGCTCTCAACGGTGGCTGAAGCTATCAGCTAAAAACAAGCTTAATCGTGTAAGCTCGGGGAAGCTTGGAAATAATTTTGCGGGATCCAAGAGCGCATACAGACACAGCCTATACTTGGTCAGTGTTTCAATTCCACTTAATTTTCTGCTATCATGCATGGGTAACCTAATCAATTGTGTTATTATTTCATTTTGGTAGAAAGAAAAGCTGCATAGGGAGCCTACCTATGAAGAGCTTTACTTGCACATTAAGGTAGCTAGAGAGAAAAAAAGGGCCAAGGCCAAGGGCAAGGCCAAGGTAGTGTCTCCAGATGATGAGGAAGAAAGTCAGGTTACTCGTTCAGAAGACAACTCTGAAGTCACTCATGCCTTGCAATTTGCTGATGATAAATCTAGGGAGGTGTATGTAAGTCCCTTCAAAACTACTTCAAATTACAGTTGTGTTTCACAAAAGTTTCGGCTAAGGGAATTGACAGATTTAGGTTCCACTTAATAATCATTTCTAAGGTTGTACTTGATAATAATCTTACTGGATTTTGGAAAAAGTTAGAGATGATGCTGAAATATGTTTGTTTGGGATAATAATTAGATTGCAACAAATCAATAACTTAGTAGTGGTCCTGGTCAAAACTACTTAGATAGGGTTTCTACCAACTAGATTTTACAATGATTTTTACAATATGAGTTAAACAAATTGGAAATGCAATTAATAATCAGACCACTTTGTATTGTTGCGTTTTGTTTTGTTTTTTTAGTTTTTAACTTGCGGCCAAATTGTAGGAGAGAGCTCAACAACTTAAGGCAGATCCCGCAAATGTCGACAAGTCGGAGGCAGAAATATGGATAATGGCAAGTGGTGGACCGAATAGGGGTAGAATCTATGGCTTTGGTAGCAAGATAGACAGGAGCAGCCTGCAAACAACCAACAACCGCTCTAGAACTGTCTATCCATTGGAAGACACCCGAGCAGAGAGACGGGTATACACTGCACAAGAGGTGGAGGTCTTACTTGAAGACTGTGATCGACGCTACAGAGAGGAAGCTGCACAAAGGGAGAAGTTAGAAGAAGAGCGTAGCAAGCGATATGACAATCTCTTTGCTCAGTTGTTTGCTGGGCAAGGGAGGACAATGCCCATGTTTCAGGTAATTTAAATAAATTGGGTTATATCTAACTTGTTAATCTACATGAGTTCAAAGGCATGGGATAATAAGAGCACCAGCCATTACAGGCTATATGGTCCTATTGGATTAAACCAGAATATTGTATACTTCAGCCTGTAATACCATTCAAAGTAAATTCTAATGGTTAAATTATAATCTGGTTACAATGAATTCAATTGATATAATTATAAATTTATATTCTTAGGGTCCAAATGCAAGTGCACATGATCTTCAAGGAATGTTACAACCCACTGGAGCCCAAGTTCCCATTCAAACCAACTTTCAAGGACTCCTGCAGGCAAGTGGAGGCCAAGCCGCAATTCCAAACAACTTTCAGGGAATCATGCAAGCCAGTGGAAGCCAAACCCCTATTCAGAACAACTTTCAGGCACTCATGCAAGCGGCGGTTGGAAGCCAAGCCCAAGGTCAGAACAACTTTCAAGCCATTCAGCAAGGATTCAATGCATGGTTCTCGGATCCGGGTGCTAATGGTGGCACGTTCTTTGGAAATCAGTAAGTGTTTGTAGGCTATTAGGCTAGTAGTTTGAAGTCACTTTTTGGTGAGGAACCTTACAATGTCAAAGGCTCCCCTTTCTTTTGTGGATTTAATGTGTACTTTCTGTGGTATTTTGTGGCACATAGCATTAGAGTCATATAGGCATGTCAAAGGCTATACACATGTGTCTACTGCTACGTGCTTTTTTTCTTTTTTTTTTCTCATTTTGTGGGGAAATATTTTGTAAGTTGATGTGGTGCTGACTATTAGAAATAGGAAAAGGTGATTGTGTGTTGAAACAATGTTTAAGTAATGGAATTTCTGGATGTTTACTAGATGGAATTTATGTATGCTTCAATGTTGTGTTATTTTGGTTTTCGGTTAATATATTATTTGAAAATATCAACGGATTGTGAAATTTGAAATTAATTTCACTCATTACATTGCCAGGTTGTGTGGGTAAAATATATCAAATGAATGTCCATATACACTACGAATACCCACACATGGTTTAAAATAAGCAGGATTATTAAATAAAAAAATAAATTACTTTGCATCGGTACAGCTTGCATCCAACTCACGCTTTCATCTGCAAGTGGGCCCAGAGTGCATCATGTTTACCCACACGCACATCTCCAGGGTGGGTCCGGAGCTTGTGAAAATGTATGCGTAATAGCCCACACATCTTGGACTGAGTACCCTAGCAATGAAAATTTTGTGTCGGGCTCACACAAATTTTTCAGTTTTGTGTCGAGGGCATCCGTGTGAGTGGCCATGTGTCGGGGAGCTCACACAAATTGAGATTTGTGTCCAACGCTTCACACAGAAGCCCTTATTTTTACTCACACAGAAGGCCAACTTTCTAGAAGTGTAGACCGGTTAATCGGGCCCTATCAATCCCCGTAACATTTTGCCATATTTTATATGATAAAGTTATCCGTCATCTTGATTTCAGAGTCAGCAAGTGGTAATATATTGCCTTTTATACGAACATTAACGATATTAAAACCCAAAAGAAAAGAAGTTCTGCTAATAGAACCCCAATCTTTATACCCCGTTGCCGTACCCCAATGGTTAACATCATCTATATTAATTCGCACTGTCAAATTTAGAAAGAGCGGTTAGTGTCGTGCATGTCTATATGGTCAAGTAATTCTTCTTCATGCACCCAGCTTAACAACTCTCACATGCACCATATTATTTCATTTTGAGTAAAATAAACAACTACAAACATATACTTTAGAAATATAATTCTTAATTTTGCAATGTCGAACATGACAATTATATAATTAAAAAAAGTGGTCACATTTTTTTAAATAGCGAATTAATAACATCACTTATAATTTGTGTGATTATATTTCTTGATTAAGTACTCATATTTTTTATTAAATATTTTTAAATCAAGTGTTTATATTTCTCAATCAAGTATTCATATTTTTTTAATCAAATGTTTATATTTCTCAATCAAGTGTTATGTTCAAGTGTTTATATTTCTCAATCAAATATTTATATTTCTAAATCAAGCGTTTATATTTCTCAATCATATTTATGTTTTTCAATCAAGTGTTTATATTTCTCAATCAAGTATTCATATTTTTCAATCAAGTGTTTATATTTCTCAATTAAGTATTTATATTTCTCAATACTCATGTATTCATATTTTTTTGATCAAATATTTCTCAATCAAGTATTCATATTTTTCAATCAAGTGTTTATATTTTTATAACAAGTGTTTATATTTCTCAATCGGGTATTCATAGTTTCGTTCAAATATTTTCCAATTAAGTGTTTATATTTCTCAATTAGGTATTCATATTTTCCGATCAAACAATATTTAATCAAGTATTTATATTCCTCAATCACTTATTCAATATTTTTTTATTTTTTCAATCAATTTTTGTATTTTAAATTCAGATTTAAGTTTGTAGAATGATAAAAGAAAATTGCAACATTAACAATGTAATGAATCCAAAAGATTAAAAGAAATTAACATATTCAAATATTAATTCGTTATTTAAAAGAATGTGACCACTTTTTTTAATTATATATTTTTTTAACTCAGTGGTTATGTTCCAAATATTCATTTAATAATACAAATGACATTGCATCGAATTCAACAATATTTCAGACTCTTATGTCGTTCTAGGATCCAGATATTCAATCCAGAATATGAATCTAACATCAAAATCAAATAAAATTAACTTATATCGGTGCAATTTTGACAAGATAGGGAGATGCATAATAGTTGCTTACTGTCTTTGTTGACATGTGCGAGAATAAGATAGAGTAGAGAACTAGAGATAAAGTTACGTGCTCATACAGTCAGGCTAAATGAGATAAAGTTTACTGTCTTTGATGACACAGGGGATTTAAGCCGGGTACGGAGCCGGGGTACGAAAGGTCGGATATTTGAAGATTTTCTCAAAAAGAAAAAATAGTTATTTACATTTAACTTTAATGACATGATTTTCATCTTCATATCGAACAAATAACCGTCATTATTTTATATAATAATTTTATAATCTATATCTATATCTATATCTATACTCCTTTAAAAAGAGTGTAAGGACTTGACCCTCCATTATGGTCATAGTCTTACTTCTATTTTAATCACCATCCATCCAATAATCAAAGGATGAGATCGCATCCATTTTCTATTCTACTCCTCTCTATTTATGCCTCAACACAAATCAAAGTGATGAAGTGTTTGACTGATCTTTTCACTCCGCTAAAGTCACTGACTCATCTCTTATATTCGATTCTTTCACCCCATTTAGCTTTAATGAAATTAAAGTTGCCCACAATTGCTTGGAGATCTTTGTGGATATTTAAAACTTTGGTAGCTTAGACTCCCAACCTTATCTCAAAAAAAATAAAAATAAAAATAATAATAATAATAATAATAATAATAATAATAATAATAATAATAATAATAATAATATAATAATAATAATAATAATAATAATAATAATAATACAAAGACATGCTTCTCTACAGAAAACACTCAAAACACAATTGATTTATTGCACATCATATCAGAACAAAGTAACTAATTCATTGTATTACATGTCCAAAGAAATCAACAGCTATGCCCTTTTTAATCCCAAACAATGTTATCAGAACCGGACCGGACACCGACCCGCTAAATTTTCGGGTCAATGGTTTGCTGGTCGGACCGTCGGGTCGACCGGGTCAATCGCTGATTTTTTATATAATACTATTACACTTATGTCATGTGATAGAATTACAAATATAATAAAACTTTCACATCATAGTTGTAAGGATATGCACATATACAATTAATATTGCATCCACATGTATATGTTTAGATATTTATTCTAAGAAAATATCATTGTATATAAATTTTGGATTTTATTTTTATTATTTTTGTGTATACACTTTTTTTAAGTTCTAAGTACCAATAAAATTTTTTTTGCAACAATTAAAAATTGAAGTCTTCGTACAAGTAAATTATTGTATAGAAAGATCTGTAATTTAAAAAAATATGATCGGAATACAATTGCTATTTATAGTATATGACATTAAATATTTAATATTATCCAAAGTTACAAGGTTATATATGTAAAATTTACTAATATAAACTTATGTGCACTGCCACCCCTAGGCCTTAGCTGTTCACCTATCTCTATGAGGCTAAGTAAAAATGATATGGCCCCTATGTGATTGGACCAAAGAGCTTTTTAATAAAAAAATATTGAAAATATTGAAAACGGTTCCTTTCAAAGAACTCACTCCCGGTTTTTAAGGAAAACCGTCGGTTCAACCGTTTTTAGGCCGGTCCGACTGCACATCCGATCCACCTATTGAAACAAACCGCTTCTCTGTCCGGGTCCGGTTTTTTCCGGGTGAACCTTCCGGTCCGGGCCAGTTTTTATAACAGTGCTCTTTTCAGTTATATCACCAAAAGCAGCAAGAGGAAACTGCCACCAAGCCCCCCGGCACTGCCAATACTGGGCCACCTACATCTAATCAAACCGCCGGTGCACCGCTCACTCATTAGGATCTCAAATCGCTACGGTCCCATCACCTTCCTTCGCTTCGGCTCACGTCCAGTTGCCGTCATCTCCTCCGCCAAGTTAGCAGAGGAGTGCTTTACCACTAATGATGTAGCCTTTGCAAATCGCGTGCAGTTGCCATCTGTCATGCTATCCAACATGATTCCAACGGCAAACTATGGCTCATACTGGCGCAATATGCGTCAAATTTCTGTCGTAGAGCTTCTATCGAACCACAGGCTACAAGCTTCCTCGGACATCCGGACCTATGAGGTCCGAGACACAGCCCGCCAGCTCTTTCAATCTTTCGACCGAACCAAAAAGCCAGAAGGATCGAACGGCTTTGAGAAGCTCCAGGTGTCGGGATTGTTATTTGATTTATTGGTGAATGTGACCATGATGATGATCGGCGGGAGGCGGTTCAGCGGAGATAGCGTAGAAAGCATCGATGAAGTGAAGAGGTTCAATGAAGCCTTGAAGTATTTTTTTAAGCTAACTGGATCTGCTCCTATAGAGGATTTCCTGCCCATTCTGGGAGTTTTTGATTTCAAAGGGGTCATGAAAAAGATGAAGGATGCAACAAATGTGATTAGAATGATGGCACAAAAATTGATCGACGAGCACCGACAAGGAGCTGACAACAAGAAGACCATGATTGCCAGAATGCTCGAGCTGCAGAAACAGGATCCTGACCGATACAGTGATTTAAATATCCAAAATATTTGCATGGTAAGTGCCAATATTCTTTTCTGTAATTTTTGAATTTGTATCCTACCAAACATTTCCATGATTTTATTAGAGATATTTTCTTAAATTTTGCATTGTGAATCGATCTACAAACAGAGCGTGTTGCTAGCAGGAGCTGAAACTAAAGCCACTACTTTACAATGGGCAATGGCATATCTTCTTAACCATCCAGACATACTCAAGAAAGCAACATCAGAAATCGATGCATACGTTGGGAATGAGAGACTCGTAGAAGAGTCTGACATGGAACACCTGCCTTACCTTCAGCACATTATCAATGAGACCCTCCGGATTCTCCCCATAGGACCACTTCTCATTCCCCACGAATCAAGCAAAGAAGTCACTGTCGGCGGTTACGAAATCCCCCCGGGAACAATGCTTCTGGTAAACGTGTACCAGATACAACGGAGCCCTGAAATCTGGGACGAACCGACAAAGTTCAAGCCTGAGAGGTTTGAGCGGGGCAACGCAGATGGGAAATGGGTGAAACCATTTGGCATGGGCAGGAGGAGATGCCCGGGGGAAGCTCTTGCGATGCGCGAAATGGTGCTGATATTAGGAACCTTGATGCAGTGCTTTGATTGGGAAAGAGTGGATGGTAAGCCTATCGATATGACTGAAGACGGCGGGCTCACAATCTCGAAGGCCATCCCTCTTGAATCTCTGTACCGTCCGCGCTCTGCCATGATCAAAGTTCTATCTGAACTATAAATGCTTCAAATTTATAATGCTAATCTTAATCCCCGTGTTACTTACAAAACAGATCGACCTTTGGGATCACTGTTATAAAAACCGGCCCGGACCGGACGGTTCACCCGGAAAAAATCGGACCCGGACAGAGAAGCGGTTTGTTTCAATAGGTGGATCGGATGTGTAGTCGGACCGGCCTAAAAACGGTTGAACCGACGGTTTTCCTTAAAAACCGGGAGTGAGTTCTTTGAAAGGAACCGTTTTCAATATTTTATATATTTTTTTATTAAAAAGCTCTTTGGTCCAATCACATAGGGGCCATATCATTTTTACTTAGCCTCATAGAGATAGGTGAACAGCTAAGGCCTAGGGGTGGCAGTGCACATAAGTTTATATTAGTAAATTTTACATATATAACCTTGTAACTTTGGATAATATTAAATATTTAATGTCATATACTATAAATAGCAATTGTATTCCGATCATATTTTTTTAAATTACAGATCTTTCTATACAATAATTTACTTGTACGAAGACTTCAATTTTTAATTGTTGCAAAAAAAATTTTATTGGTACTTAGAACTTAAAAAAAGTGTATACACAAAAATAATAAAAATAAAATCCAAAATTTATATACAATGATATTTTCTTAGAATAAATATCTAAACATATACATGTGGATGCAATATTAATTATATATGTGCATATCCTTACAACTATGATGTGAAAGTTTTATTATATTTGTAATTCTATCACATAACATAAGTGTAATAGTATTATATAAAAAA
>JASGLE010000555.1:0-28479 GCA_030179965.1 Cyperus esculentus | reverse complement strand
GGAAATCCTTTTGAACAACCTATTCTAGTAGGAAAGTCCTATATCCTAAAATTAATTCATCAAGTAGATGATAAAATCCATGGACGTTCTACTGGGCCTTACACACTTGTTACACAACAACCTCTTAGAGGAAGGGCCAACCAAGGGGGACAACGGGTAGGAGAAATGGAAGTTTGGGCTCTCGAAGGATTTGGTGTTGCTCATATTTTACAAGAAATCCTTACTTATAAATCTGATCATATTAGAGCTCGTAAAGAAATATTAAATACTATGCTTATTGGAGGAAGAGCACCTAACCCTGAGGATGATTTTCCAGAAACTTTTCGAGTACTCGTTCGAGAACTACGATCTTTGGCTCTAGAACTGAATATTTCCTTGTATCTGAAAAGAACTTCCAGATTCATAGGAAGGAAGTGTGATCTGAATTAATAATTATTTCAATTTTTATGATTGACCAGTATAAACATCAAAAACTTCAAATTGGACCAGTTTCCCCTCAACAAATAAAGGCTTGGGCGACCAAAATTCTACCTAATGGGGAAAAAATAGTTGGAGAGGTAACAAAAAATGAGACTTTTCATTATAAAAGCAATAAACCAGAAAAAAATGGATTGTTTTGCGAACGAATCTTTGGACCCATAAAAAGTGGATTTTGTGGGTGTGGAAAGTATCGAGAGATTGGGGCTGAAAAAGAAAACCCAAAATTTTGTCAACAATGCGGAGTAGAATTTGGTAATTCTCGGATACGAAGATATCAAATGGGGTACATTAAACTCGCATGTGCAGTGACTCATGTGTGGTATTTAAAAGGTCGTCCTAGTTATATCGCAAATCTTTTAGATAAATCCTTAAGGAATTAAAAAGTCTAGTATATTGCGGTGTGTGATTTGATCAAAATTCTCATTTGACAGGTTCGAATTGAGAAACTGTCATCCCATTCGATCCTATTGGGATGCCCTAGCTCTGACATGTGTTTTGGAAGAAATAACATGAAACTTAGAATTTTTGGTATATTCTATACTTCTAAATTAAAGGGGAATTAATCCATGGTCGATTCTATAATAGATAAACCTAGTTATACCTTGTGAAAATCTTTTTTCATGAGATTTATCATTCCATTTAGAAAAAGATTTTGCTTAAGCAATCAAATATAGTATGGTTACAGAAGTTTATCCATCGCATATATGCTTCAAGTAAGGCATAACCATCGAGGTGACTAGGGACCTAAAAGATTAAATGGAATGAGATATAGACAAATAAATCCCGTATGAATTCAAAAATCAGAAATCTTTAAGAGAATTCATTAGGGAAATAGACTACTCAATAATTTGACATTCTCATTTTAAGCAATTCATTTATCAAATTCAAGTAAAATAAGAATGAATCAATGAGAAATTAGTTTTAATTGGGGAACTTGAGTAAAGAGTAGTTCTTTTTCATTTTTTATCTAAAAAAAGAAAGAACTTTTTTTTCTTTTTTTTAACTACTTGAGCCGGATGAGAGGAAACCTTCACGTCCGATTTGAAAGGGGGGAATCCTTTAGGAACCTATCTCGATTGTTCTTTTGCTAGGCCCACAGCTAAAAAACCAACTTTCTTACGATTACGAGGTTCATTCGAAGATGAAATCCAATCCTGGAAATACAGCATTCCGCTTTTTTTTAATACCCGAGGCTTCGAGAAATTTCGAAATCGAGAAATTGTGACAGGAGCTGATGCTATTAGAGAGCAATTAGCTGATTTAGATTTGCGAATTCTTATCGAGAATTCATTAGTAGAATGGAAAGGATTAGCAGTCCTGAAACCTACTGGAGATAAATGGGAAGATAGAAAAATTCAAATAAGAAAGAATTTTTTGGTTAGACGTATGGAATTAGCTAAACGTTTTCTTCAAACAAATATAGAACCTGAATGGATGGTTTTGTACTTATTACCAGTTCTTCCTCCCGAATTGAGACCCATTATTCAGATAGAAGGGGGTAAGCTAATAAGTTCGGATATTAATGAGCTCTATAAAAGAGTTATTGAGAAGAATATTCTTCTTAGCAATTTATTAAGTATATCTTCATTTATATCTTCGGACAGAGATGTTGTTGTTATAAATTCTCAGGCAAAATTATTACAAGAAGCTGTGGATATACTTCTTCATATTGGGGTCCGCGGACAACTGAGGTCAGATGGTTTTACTAAAGATAAAGATTACAAATCTTTTTCAGATATACTTGGAGGGAAAGAAGGAAGATTTCGTGAGACTTTACTTGGTCGACGGGTTGATTATTCAGGGCGTTCTGTCATTGTTGTGGGTCCTTCTCTTTCATTATATCAATGTGGATTACCTCGAGAAATGGCAATAGAGCTTTTCCAAGCATTTCTAATCCGCCATCTAATTAGGAAACATTTCGCTACTAACATAGCGACTGCTAAAAGGCTGATTCAGGAGCGGGAAAAAGAACCTATTGTATGGGAAACACTTAAAGAAGTTATGGAGGGGCATCCTATATTATTGAATAGAGCACCCACTCTGCATAGATTAGGCATATTGGCTTTCCAACCCATTTTAGTAGAGGATCGTGCTATTTATTTACACCCATTAGTTTGTAAGGGTTTTAATGCAGACTTTGATGGAGATCAAATGGCTGTTCATTTACCTTTATCTTTGGAGGCTCAAGCAGAAGCTCGTTTACTTATGTTTTCTCATATAAATCTTTTATCTCCAGCTATTGGAGATCCTATTTGTGTACCAACTCAAGATATGCTTATCGGACTCTATGTATTAACCATGGGAATTCGTGAAGGAATTTGTGCAAATAGGTATAATTTACTTAATTGGAGAAACTATCAAAATGAACCAATTGACAATAAAAACTTTAAGTATAAAAAAAAAAAAGAACCTTATTTTTCTAGCTCATATGAAGCACTTGGAGCTTATCGGCAAAAAAGAATCAGTTTAGACAGCCCTTTGTGGCTCCGATGGAATTTAGACAAAGGTGTTGTTGGGTCAAGCGAAGTTCCTATTGAAGTTCAATATGAATCTTTGAGTACTTCTCATGAGATTTATGAGCATTATCTAATAATAAGAAGTACAAAAGATGAAATCCGTTGTATATATATTCGAACCACTATTGGTCATATTTCTTTTTATCGAGAAATAGAAGAAGCCATACAAGGGTTTAGTGAAATCCGGGTTTAGTCGAATCCGGTATATTCATACACTATCTAAACTCAAAAATTAGATTAGGTGATGCCCCGGGCAGCGAAATTCGGGTTTTTCCAATTTCATTAATATCATTTTTTCTGAATTTCTGCATAAATAGAAATCAAGACTAAAATAAAAGAAATTCTATCTTCGAACCACTCACTCATGTTTATTGTCGAATCCTACTCAGCAGAATATAGAAGAGGTTTTTATGAAAGAACAAGCCTTTTACAATAGAGTCTTAAATGGAACTGCTATGAAACGACTTATTAGCAGATTAATAGTTCATTTTGGAATGGCATATACATCGCATATCCTAGATCAACTAAAGACTTTAGGTTTCCATCAAGCCACTACTACATCTATCTCATTAGGAATTGATGATCTTTTAACAATATCATCGAAACCTTGGTTAGTTCAAGATGCTGAACAACAGAATTCTATTTTGGAGAAACACCATTATTTTGGAAATGTACACGCAGTAGAAAAATTACGTCAATCTATTGAAATATGGTATGCTACAAGTGAATATTTGAGACAAGAAATGAATCCAAACTTTCGGATGACTGATCCTTCTAATCCAGTTTATTTAATGTCTTTTTCGGGAGCTAGGGGAAATGCATCTCAGATACACCAATTAGTGGGTATGAGAGGATTAATGTCAGATCCTCAAGGACAAATGATTGATTTGCCCATTCAAAGCAATTTACACGAGGGACTCTCTTTGACCGAATATATAATTTCTTGTTATGGAGCTCGCAAAGGAGTTGTAGATACTGCTATACGAACAGCAGATGCTGGATATCTTACTCGTAGACTTGTTGAAGTAGTTCAACACATTATTGTACGTAAAAGAGACTGTGGTACTATTCAAGGTATTTCCGTCAGTCCTCAAAATGGGATGACAGAAACCTTTTTGGTCCAAACACTAATCGGTCGTGTATTAGCAGATGATATCTATATTGGTCTACGATGCATTGCTACTCGAAATCAAGATATTGGGATTGGACTGGTCAATCGATTTATAACCTTTCAAACACAATCAATATATATTAGAAGTCCTTTCACTTGCAGAAGTACATCTTGGATCTGTCAATTATGTTATGGTCGGAGTCCCACTCATGGTGATTTGGTTGATTTAGGAGAAGCTGTAGGTATTATTGCGGGTCAATCGATTGGGGAACCTGGAATTCAGCTCACATTAAGAACTTTTCATACTGGTGGAGTATTCACAGGTGGTACTGCCCAATATGTACGAACTCCTTTTCAGGGAAAAATAAAATTCAACGAGGATTTGCTTCATCCTACACGTACCCGTCATGGGCATCCTGCCTTTCTGTGTTCTACAGACTTTTATGTAACTATAGAAAGTCGAGATATTATACATAATATGAGTATCCCTTCGAAAAGTTTGATTTTAGTTCAAAATGATCAATATGTAGAATCAGAACAAGTTATTGCTGAGATTCGCACTGGAATGTCTACTTTTCCTTTGAGAGAGACAGTACAAAAACATATTTTTGCGGAATCAGGAGGAGAACTGCACTGGAGTACTGATGTCTACCATAAACCTAAAGATACATATAAAGATACATATAGTAATGTGCATCTATTACCAAAAACAAGCCATTTATGGGTATTAGCAGGAAGTCCTTGGAGATCCGATAGAGTGTCTTTTTCGGTCCACAAGGATCAAGATCAAATGAATGTTGATTCTTTTTCTATTGAAGAAAGATATATTTCTGACCTCTCAAAAACTAATAATCAATTAAGATATAAATTGTTGGATACTTCTAATAAAGGGGAAATTCTTGAACATTCACGGACTGATCAAATCATATCGAAAAATTTTTCGAATTTCATATATCCTTCTATTTTGCAAGAGAATTCTTATTTCTTGGCGAAAAAGCGAAGAAATCGATTTATTATCCCATTAAAATATGATAAAGAACAAGAAAAAGAACTAATATCTTCTTTTGCGATTTCGATGGAAATACCTATAAACGGTATTTTCCTTCAAAATAATAGTATTCTTGCTTTTTTTGATGATACACGATACAGAAGAGTCAATTCAGGAATTATTCAATACGGGATCATAGAGATAGAGTCGATCATAAAAAAAGAAGATTTGCTTGAGGATCAAGGAATAAAACAATTTCCGGAATACTATACGTTGATTGAGGATGAAGAAATACAAGAATTTAGCCCGGAATACCAAACTTTGATTGAATATCAAAAATATCAAATGTTGATTGAGTATCAAAAAAAACAAAAATTGAATCCGGAATACCAAATGTTAATAAAAGATCAAGGAATAAAAGAATTTCTGGAAGACCAAATGTTAATTGAGGATCAAGAAAGACAAGAATTCAGTCCAGAATACCAAATGTTAATTGAGGATCAAGAAAGACAAGAATTCAGTCCGGAATACCAAATGTTAATTGAGGATCAAGAAAGACAAGAATTCAGTCCGGAATACCAAATGTTAATTGAGGATCAAGAAAGACAAGAATTGAGTCCGAAATACCAAATGTTAATTGAGGATCAAGAAAGACAAGAATTGAGTCCGGAATACCAAATGTTAATTGAGGATCAAGAAAGACAAGAATTGAGTCCGGAATACCAAATGTTAATTGAGGATCAAGAAAGACAAGAATTGAGTCCGGAATACCAAATATTAATTGAGGATCAAGAAAGACAAGAATTGAGTCCGGAATATCAAATGTTAATTGAGGATCAAGAAAGACAAGAATTGAATCCGGAATACCAAATGTTAATTGAGGATCAAGAAAGACAAGAATTGAGTCCGGAATACCAAATGTTAAGTGAGGATCAAGAAAGACAAGAATTCAGTCCGGAATATCAAATGTTAATTGAGGATCAAGAAAGACAAGAATTCAGTCCAGAATACCAAATGTTAATTGAGGATCAAGAAAGACAAGAATTCAGTCCGGAATACCAAATGTTAAGTGAGGATCAAGAAAGACAAGAATTCAGTCCGGAATATCAAATGTTAATTGAGGATCAAGAAAGACAAGAATTGAGCCCGGAAAACCAAAGGAAAGTGGATCAGTTTTTTTTCATTCCCGAAGAAGTACATATCTTACCGAAATCCTCTTCTATAAGGGTCCGGAACAATAGTATCATTGGAATAAATACATGGCTCACTTTAAATAAACGAAGCCAGGTAGGTGGATTAGTCCAAGTAAAGAAAACAAGAAAATATATTGAACTGAAAATCTTTTCCGGAGATATTCATTTTCCGAGGGAAACAGATAAGATATCCAGGCACAGCGAGATTTTGATACCACGAGAAACAGGAAAAAAAAATTCTAAAAAATTCCAAAAATGGAAAGATTGGATCTATGTTCAAGGGATCACACCTATCAAGAAGAAGTATTTTGTTTCGGTTAGACCTGTAATTACATATGAAATACCTGATGAGATTGATTTAGCAACACTTTTTCCTCAGGATCTCTTGCAAGAAAAAGACAATCTCCAACTTAGAGTTGTCAATTATTTCCTTTATGGAGATAGCAAGTCAATTCGAATAATTTGTCTCAAAAGTATTCAATTAGTTCGAACTTGTTTAGTATTGAATTGGCACCAAGAACAAAATAGTTCTATAGAAGAAGAGGTTCATGCTTCATTTGTTGAGATAAAGACAAATTTTTTAATTCGCAATTTCATAAAAATTGAGTTAATTAAACCTTCATATATCGGAAAAAGATATGAAAGAGCAAGTTCAGGATTCATTCCTGATAATATTTTAGATCGTATTGCTGATAATAGATTAGATCGTAACAATATCAATCCTTTTTATTCCAAGACGAAGATTCAATCATTTAATCAACATCAAGGAACTATGGGTACTTTGTTAAATCGAAACAAGGATTACCAATCTTTTATTATTTTGTCATCATCCAATTGTTCTCAAATGCATCGATTCCAAAATAATAATAATACTGTGAAAAAAAAAAGGAATCCCCTATTCCTATATATATTTGTTTTGGGTCCACTAGGTACTAGTGTATCTAAAATAATGAATTTTTATATATTTTGTAATTTAATAACTTATAATGAGATCTTATTAAATAAATATTTTTTTTCTAACTATTTTGCTAATTGGTTTGATTTTTTTGACAATTTGAAAGAGATTTTCTTGCTACTCAACATCATTTTACTAGATATAGAGAATTCTAAGTTTGATCCATGTGTCATCGTAAGGCCATCTCTTTTGGAACAGACTGTCAAAGTATTGATTCAAGTCTATAATACATATAGAATACTTCAACCTGAAGTAGCTGAATATTGTTTAATCGATGAGAATAGGAGAATTTACAATCCGGATCTACCGATAAGCTTTTTTTTGAACCCATTCAATTGGAATTGGTACCCTTTCTTTCAAGATGATAGTTGGGAAGAGACATCGACAAAAATAAATCTTGGACAATTTATTTGCGAGAATTTGTGTCTATTTCAAGACGAATCATATGTCAAAAAATCTGGTCAAATTGTAATTATTAATCTTGATTCCTTAATTATAAGATCAGCTAAGCCCTATTTGCTCACTTCAGGTGCAACTATTCATGGTCATTATGGGGAAATATTTTATAAAGGAGATGTATTGGTTACATTTCTATATGAAAAATCGAGATCTAGCGATATAACGCAAGGTCTTCCAAAAGTAGAAAAATTTTTCGAAGTACGTTCGATTGATTTAATATTGATAAACCTAAAAAGGAGAGTTGAAGGCTGGAACCAACGTATATCAAGAATTCTTGGAGTACCTTGGGTTTTCTTCATTGGAGCTGAGCTAACCATAGCCCAAAGTCGTATTTCTTTGGTTAATGAGATCCAAAAGGTTTATCGATCTCAGGGGGTACATATCCATAATAGACATATCGAAATGATTGTACGTCAAGTAACATCAAAAGTGTTGGTTTCAGAAAATGGAATGTCTAATGTCTTTTTACCTAGAGAATTAATTGGATTATTACGAGCCGAACGAGCAGGACGTGCTTTGGATGAAGCAATCTTTTATCGGGCAATCCTATTGGGAATAACAAGAGCCTCTCTAAATACTCAAAGTTTCATATCTGAAGCAAGTTTTCAAGAAACCGCTCGAGTTTTAGCAAAAGCTGCTCTGCGAGGTCGTATTGATTGGTTGAAAGGTCTGAAAGAAAATGTTGTTCTGGCAAGAATTCTACCTATTGGTACTGGATTGAAAAAAAGTTTGTATTCTTCAAGACAAGATAAGAACTTTGCTTTAGAAAAAAAAATAGAAAATCTATTTGAGTTGGAAATGAGAGATATTATGTTACATCATAAAGAATTATTATGATAAAGAATTTTTTTCTTCTGATGTGATAAAAAATCTAAATCAAGAGGTGGAGAATACCACCTTTCCTGAATCATTTTTAAACTTAAACACAGAAAGCACAAATCCAATAAGCGGCGATTCCCCTTAATCTTAATCAACAGATCAAAGGAATAGCAAAGACCTAAGACCTAACCAAGATAATAAAGATTCTCAAAGAAATCTATGATATAAGAAATCAATAATATAAGAAATCCATAATATAAGAAATCCATAATAATAATATAAGAAATCCATAATATCCATAAAAAAGGGAGGTAGAAAAAAGATGAAAAAAAAGAAAAAAAATGGCAGTGCCATATAAATCCACAATATCCATAGAGAGGAGAAGTACAAAGAAGATGAAAAAAAAGAAAAAAAATGGCAGTGCTAGAAAAGATAACAATGAAAAAGAGCAATTTGTTTATGAGGGAACTGTGGTGGAACCGATCAAAGATATCATGTTCCACGTACGTTTGCACCATAATAGTCAAACTGTTCTGGGTTATCTATCTGGCAATATGCGCCGTAATCGTATACGTGTGTTACTAGGGGATAGAGTCAAGATACAAATAAGCGAATTCGATTCAAAAAAAGGAAGAATTTTTTATCGATTTCCTCCTCTATCAAAGCAGACTAGTATAGAACAAACTCATAATGATCATCAAACGATGGAGAATAGCGCCTCTCCTGAATCATTCTTAAACTTAAAAAAAGAAAGCACAAATTCAATAAGCAACGATTCCCCTCAATCAACAGATCAAAGGAATAGCAAAGACACAAAGTTTAACCAAGATGAGACAGATTAGGTTCTTAATTCTCTTTCTGGGACCTAATAAAGAGTTTTTCATCTCAATAAAAAAAATATAAAAAATAGATATAGATTAGATGAGTTTTATTTTTTCCCAATGAATTCAAAAAAAAAAAATAAGAAATATGAAAATTGGAGCATCTGTTCGTAAAATTTGTCAAAGATGTCGATTAGTTCGTAGGCGTAGACAACTTACAGTGATTTGTCCCAATTTGAAACATAAAAAAAGGCAAGGTTAATATTTCTCATTCAAAAAAACCTTTCTTTATAAATTTTTGATCACTTTGTTGAACGATTTTTTTTTGATACAGGAAGAAAAGGAAAAAGTTTTTTTTGCTGGAATGGTACTATCTCTAATAATATTTTGCATATTATTTTAATAAATAACATTAAATTAAATAATTAAAGAAGATTTAATAATGAAGAACATTGAAGAATTAAAAAAAAGGAAAGAGAGGGATTCGAACCCTCGGTAAACAAAAGCCTACATAGCAGTTCCAATGCTACGCCTTCAACCACTCGGCCATCTCTCCTATATTATAATTTATATAATATATTATAATATTCTTAAATAAAACTATTCCATGTATCAAATAAAAGAAAAAGGAATGAAGACAAGAAATCATGGATTTTCACCTTTCTTTATTCAAGAATATATTCTTTATTAAAAAATATATGAATATGAAAAAGTAAAATAATGAGTATGAAATGAGTATAAAATTCGAATCAGAGTCAATCAAATAAGTATTTCAAAAAATTGTTTTTTTGTCATGTATCCATGGTGAATTACCGGTAGAAGGTTCCATCGGAACAATTATTAAAGGCACCTCGCTTAAAAAAAAAAAATAAAAGAAAAGGAAATAGGAGATAAAATAGAAAATAACTAATAAATTCATAAAGAATCTACCAATAATTCAAAAAATAATTCTTTGAATTATTTTGCAAATTAAAGAGATTCTTATGGCAATTCTAATAGATATCCACATTAAAATTATCCTTTTTCTGTGTTCTTTTCCATGGATTTTAGAGATTCTTATAGAGAATGAGAATTTTGATACAATAAAGATGTTTACTCTGTTGAACATTATTATCAAAAGAAAGTTCTCTGATTTCATTAAATATGATTTTATGAAAAAAAAATATTTTTTTACTCTTTTTTTCACTATTTTTTCTTTTTTTTCTCATAAAAAAAAAACAAAAAATAGTGGAAATCCAAGAGAAATGCAAGTGGAAGCAGAAGAAATGTTTGAACTTCGTAACACAATTGCGGAAATTTATGGACAAAATACTGGTCAACCTATAAATGTTATACAGAATGATCTGGAAAGAGATACTTTTATGTCCACAACCGAAGCTCAAGATTATGCTATTATCGATCATATAGCAATTGAAAAAAATCCTTGATGATCGGAGTTTTTTTTCTCAATTGATAGGAGAATGGGATATCATTCAATTTTTTCTATTCTATACAAGAACTTTTTGTTTTTGTATAGGATACATCAAAATTTTTTGGTATCCTAAATATAGGATATTCAAGTTGGTGAATTGAAAAAAAATGAACTTTTTTTTTCAGTCAAAATTCGATCAGAGGAAATTTATGAATGTTATATCATCTTCCATTAGAGCATATAATGTGTTATTTGAGATATCTGCTGTAGAAGTAGGCCAACATCTCTATTGGCAAATAGGAGGTTTACAAATCCATGCCCAAGTACTTATCACTTCTTGGATCGTAATTGGAATTTTGTTAGTGTCAGTCATCATAGCTGTTCGGAATCCACAAACCATTCCAACAGATGGTCAGAATTTTTTTGAATATATTCTCGAATTTATTCGAGATTTAAGCAAAACTCAAATTGGAGACGAATATGGTCCTTGGGTTCCCTTTATAGGAACAATGTTCCTATTTATTTTTGTTTCTAATTGGTCAGGTGCTCTTTTCCCTTGGAAAATTATCGAGTTACCTCATGGAGAGTTAGCCGCCCCCACGAATGATATAAATACTACGGTTGCTTTAGCTTTACTCACGTCAGTAGCATATTTTTATGCGGGTCTTAGCAAAAGAGGATTGAGTTATTTCGAGAAATATATTAATCCAACTCCAATCCTTTTGCCAATTAATATTCTAGAAGATTTTACAAAACCTTTATCTTTGAGTTTTCGACTTTTTGGAAATATATTAGCTGATGAATTGGTAGTTGTTGTTCTTGTTTCTTTAGTCCCTTTAATAATTCCTATACCTGTCATGTTGCTTGGATTATTTACAAGTGGTATTCAAGCTCTTATTTTTGCAACTTTAGCAGCAGCTTATATAGGAGAATCCATGGAGGGTCATCATTAATTCGTCGAAATAGTCTTTTTTTTAGCTTAGCTTATCCTAATTCCTTTTTGATTCAAGAAAATCTGTTTGCTTGGTTTGAGAATTTAATTATAGAATATACTATAATATAGTATATAGAAAATAATATAGTATATAGAAAAATATAGGAAGATAAAGCACGATTTAAACATAGGAGAGAGGAGATGGACGATATTTTTGAAGTCTAATTTGTAATAAAAAGGTTACGCTAAAAGTATTTTATTGAATTTTAAAAAGTCCAGTCATTTTTTTATTTGTTTTGAAGAATTTTTATGGAATTCGAATGAGTTCATATTCAATATGGACTGTTTATGTAAGAACAGTTTTTTTATGCAATATGAGATGTTCACTAGCTAAATAACACTATTTATTATTATTTATATATATAATATAATAAATTATTTCTAAAAAAATAGATTAGAAAATAAATGGTCTGTTTCGTCTGTGATTTTTTTGTATTAAAAAAAAAAACAGATGAACTAAACGATCTCGAAGAAAGAGTGAAAAATTTGAAATGAAAGAGTGGTTGGAAAGGTATAGAAAAATTAAGACTTTATTCAAAAAATTCCATCATAAATAGAAAAGAAAAAGGAAATATCGAAAAAGTTCTGACAATTCATAAATATTAATTATTTCAATTCGTATCGTAGTTTTGAGTTATTTCGACTAATAGATTTACCTATTTTAAAATAGGTAATAATTCTTTGGTTTTTTGTATCATTAACCTTTTCCTTTTTTTAGTGCGAGGAACTTACTATGAATCCACTGATTTCTGCTGCTTCCGTTATTGCTGCTGGATTGGCTGTGGGACTTGCTTCTATTGGACCTGGGATTGGTCAAGGCACTGCTGCAGGTCAAGCTTTAGAAGGTATTGCAAGACAACCAGAAGCAGAGGGTAAAATACGAGGCACTTTATTGCTTAGTCTAGCTTTTATGGAAGCTTTAACAATTTATGGACTAGTTGTGGCATTAGCGCTTTTATTTGCAAATCCTTTTGTTTAATCCTAGTAATAGCAAAAAAAAGTCACTTAGATTATCTATTTTTTGGTATTTTGAAAACTTTAAACTGTGCTTTTTTTTCTTCGAATTATATCAATAATTTTTTGAATTTACTTTATATATATATATAAAGTAATTTATAGAAAATTATTTGTATTTTTTGAACCTTTATCCCATAAAGGACTGATTTAAGGATGAGAGATTTCCAGATCGACTCGCCTGTTCTTAGCTTAGTATAAAGCTTAGTATAAAAAAAACTTTTTTCCTTTTTCTTTATTTAGGAAAGATCTCAAAGGATGAGAGATAATTCATTATTCAAATGAATTAATCTTTAAAGAGATTAAGATATTCCCTAAAAAAAGAGAAATCGATCAAAAAAGGATGAGTGAAGTGATAGAAAAAGAACCTTCTTGTTTGTTAGTCCTATCTATAAGAGGAGAACATATGAAAAATGTAACCGATTCTTTGATTTTCTTGGGTCACTGGCCATTCGCCAGGAGTTTCGGGTTTAATACCGATATTTTAGCAACAAATCTAATAAATCTAATTGTAGTGATTGGTATATTGGTTTTTTTTGGAAAGGGAGTGTGTGCGAGTTGTTTATTTCGAAAAAATGTTGGATTTATCCGGCTTCACTTCCTTTTATTTTTTTCTTTTTTTTAAAGGAAAGGGGTGTGTACGATCTCGACGAATTACTTTTGAATAAAATCAGAAATCATATGTAAGAACTATAGCATTTCGTTATTTTTTGGTGAAATAACTTTGATTCTCTATCAAAACCAATCAAAATAAATTGAGATCTTTAACATGGTTAAAGCTAAACTGCTTGAAGTACAGGCAAAATGGTACTCTTTCTACGACTACGTTAGCCACGACTACGTTAGTATCCAAATGGTTGAAAAATGCATACTTGAGAATTTTTTTGATATAGAACACTCATATCGATAAAAATATTTGAACCATTTACTGGAAAAAAAAGAGGTCCATACCTTACCTTCTTTTTTATCCAATGCCGAATTGACGACCTACTGTATAAAAAAAAAGAAATTTTTTGGATTAAAAAAAAAAGATAAATTTGAATTTTCAATTTGCTTTTTTATTTTTTATTTATTTAATGAAATCTTTTTGAATTGAATTCAAAAAAATAAAGAAAAAACAAGTACGAATAAAGAAACAACTTTGCTGACAATAATTTATAGATTTTTATCTGGTCAGAAGAGTCCTTTTATATATTCAGGTCTTTTATAAGTTTCAATATGGTCGAATATAGCCAGAAAAGAGAGGATAGGCTCATTAGATTCAAGAAAGAATATGTGAATATTCATAAATAATTATAATTGAGCGTGAGAGCCAAATGAATTGAAAGATTCATGTTTGGTTTGGGAAGAGATCATGAAAGTTTTGAATTTCATGCTAAGATAATCTACTTTCATTAAATGATTTATTAGATAATCGAAAACAGAGGATTTTGAACACTCTTCGTAATTCAGAAGAATTACGTAAAGCAGCCATTGAGCAGCTCGAAAAAGCTCAAATTCGTTTCCGGAAAGTAGAACAGGAAGCGAATGAATATCGGCAGAATGAATATTCTGATCTGGAACGAGAAAAACAAAATCTCATTAAAATAGGTTATGAGAAGTTGAAACAATTTGAAAAAAATAAGAACGAAAGCCTTTGTTTTGAACAAGAAAGAGCAATAAACCAAGTCCGACAACGAATTTTGCAACAAGTCTTACAAAGAGCACTGGGAACTATAAAAAGTTCTTTAAATAGTGAGTTACATTCTCGTACGATCCGTGCTAATATTGCCATTCTCGGTGCCATAGAATGGCAGAAATAATATAACTGATTAGTCCTTCAACTTTTACTTTAGTTTTAAACTTAGGCACTACCTTTTTTTCTTTGCTTTTGAAAAAGAATAAAGAAAGACTTATGGGAACCTTTCGAGCTGACGAAATTAGTAATATTATCCGTGAACGTATTGAACAATATAATAGAGAAGTCAAGATTGTGAATACCGGTACTGTACTTCAAGTAGGTGATGGTATTGCTCGTATTTATGGTCTTAATGAAGTCATGGCAGGTGAATTAGTAGAATTTGAAGAGGGTACAAAAGGTATTGCTCTGAATTTGGAATCCAAAAATGTTGGCGTTGTATTAATGGGTGATGGTTTGATGATAAAAGAGAGAAGTTCTGTAAAAGCAACAGGAAGAATTGCTCAGATACCTGTTAGTGAAGCTTATTTAGGTCGTGTTATAAATGCCTTAGCTCAACCAATTGATGGAAGAGGCCCAATTGCATCTTCTGAATTTAGGTTAATTGAATCCCCTGCGCCTGGTATTATTTCCAGACGTTCTGTATATGAGCCCCTTCAAACAGGGCTTATTGCTATTGATGCAATGATCCCTATAGGACGGGGTCAGCGAGAATTAATTATTGGGGACAGGCAGACTGGTAAAACAGCAGTAGCCACAGATACGATTCTTAATCAAAAAGGGCAAAATGTAATATGTATTTATGTAGCTATCGGTCAAAAAGCATCTTCTGTGGCTCAAGTAGTGACTACTTTTCAGGATAAAGGGGCCATGGAATACACTATTGTTGTAGCTGAAATGGCAGATTCAGCTGCTGCATTACAATACCTCGCTCCTTATACAGGAGCAGCTCTGGCTGAATATTTTATGTACCGTGAACGTCATACTTTAATAATTTATGATGATCTTTCTAAACAAGCACAAGCTTATCGACAAATGTCTCTTCTATTAAGAAGGCCTCCCGGTCGTGAAGCTTATCCAGGAGATGTTTTTTACTTGCACTCACGCCTCTTGGAAAGAGCTGCTAAATTAAATTCTAGTTTAGGTGAAGGAAGTATGACTGCTTTACCAATAGTTGAGACTCAATCTGGAGATGTTTCAGCCTATATTCCTACTAATGTAATTTCTATTACAGATGGACAATTATTTTTATCTGCTGATTTATTCAATGCTGGAATTCGACCTGCTATTAATGTGGGTCTTTCTGTTTCTAGAGTAGGATCTGCAGCTCAAATTAAGGCTATGAAACAAGTAGCTGGAAAATTAAAATTGGACCTAGCCCAATTCACAGAATTAGAGGCCTTTTCACAATTCGCTTCTGCCCTTGAAAAAACTACTCAGAATCTATTGGCAAGAGGTCGACGATTACGTGAATTGCTTAAACAATCCCAATCAGATCCTTTAACAGTGGAAGATCAGATAGCTACTATCTATACAGGAACGAATGGATATCTTGATGCCTTAGAGATTGAACAGGTAAGATCTTTTCTTCAAGAACTGCGTAGTCGCTTAAAAAATAAAAAACCTGAATTTCAAGAGATTATATCTTCTACGAAGACATTTACCGAGGAGGCAGAAGCTCTTTTGAAGGAAGCTATTCAGGAAGAATTGAAAGTCTTTGTGGTTGAGGAACAAATATAAATTAAATTGATCATTTTTAATTCTTAGTATAAGACTAAGAATTTATAAATAAATATTTTTTTATTTTTAATTATTCAAAAAAGGGTTCTTAATCTTAATTCTTAATCCTAATATAGTATTAAGATTAAGAAAAACGATTTTTTTTGAAAATTTTATTAATCGAAATTTTGACAATTTTGATGAAATGAATTCTACAATTTTTTTTGTTTGATAAGGGACCATTTTTTACAATTTGTTTATCGAAAAATTTTTTATTTCAAAAGATTTGGATTTATAAAAAATTTTCATATAATGAATTGAATTTTGAATTTTCTAAATTATCTTATTTTTTTCCTTTTTTTCTTTATAAAAGGATACAAATATACCTTTTTTTTGTATAGATGTTGTAAAGGGGGTATCCAATCTTTGAATTTTTTTCTTTCTTTTTTCGAATATTTTAGTTATAGTCCTGTTTTTTGGAAACTCTTTTACATTAGAGACTTTTGATTTCATTTTGATTTCATCATAGCTATGCTACGGAATTTGAAAAATCTTATTCATTCTTAAATAACTAACAGGTGATGTATTTTCAATTTTAAGGGATTATATCCCGATAACATGTTATAGTTATAAAAAAAATGACCAAAAAATAATCTTCAAAAATGAAAAGAAAAATGTCAACAATTTTTGGATTTAATCAGATACAATTTGAGGGCTTTTACATTGCTAATGCTAACGAGCAACACAAAGAATCTAGGATTCTAATAAGTCCTGTCTCTGTGGGAAAAGACAGACCTATTACGGGCCACGGACCTATTAATGGTCAAGATCCTTTTGATTTTAAAGAGTCACTGGAATCAGACTCGTTTAATGAAAAAGAGGATATTCATTCTGATTAAGAATCAGAAAAGGATATTGATCAAAAGGATATTGATTCTGATTCACAATCAGAAAAGGGGAAATCAGATGATAAGGATTATGATTCTGATGAGTCCTGTCCTATGATTCCGCTAATGAAAAAGAGGATATTTATTCTGATTCCGAATCAGATTCTGAATCAGAAAACGATATTGATTCTGATTCAGAATTTCAGCTGGAAGAGTTACAGAAAGAGAATTTAATTCTAAATTCTCGGTTTGGAATGATTCGACAATGGATTGAGAATTTTATTTCTCTTTTTTCAGAAGACGATATTTATTCTGGGGATTATATTCTGACTTTACTAGGCCAAATTTGTACCCAAATTACTTTTACGGAAGAAGATCCGTTCTATTCCCTTTTAGAAGACGAAGATAAAGACGATGGAGATAATTCAGATTGGCAAAAGCTGCCTTTAGATGAAACCATTCGTGCTGAATTCGTTTATTCTAAAATAGAAAGATTCGTTTTTTATAACAAATTAATAGAAAATCCGAAAAAAGAGATTTCAGGCCCAGACTTTCGATCTTTTTTAATGGAAATTGATGAGATTTTATCCATGAAATATTATAAATATTATAAGCTCTAACTGATGGGAGTTTCTGGTATCCTAAACTAAAACCGAACGAGTAATTCCAGGTCCTAAAACTGAATAGAAAACTCCAGGTCCTAAAACTGAATTTTAACTTTTGGTCATGGTCCTGAAACCGAAATTCTTTTCATATCTTTACTTGTCTTTTTTTTACGTAATTTTGTACTTTATATTTCCTTTGTTGTTAGGATAATTTTCCCGAGGGATAATGAAAAAGATTATAAAAGGGATTGCTAATTAATTATGTCTAGATCGCGTATAAATGGGAATTTTATAGATAAGACCTTTTCAATTGTAGCCAATATCTTGTTGGGAATAATTCCAACAACTTCAGGAGAAAAAAAGGCATTTACCTATTACAGAGATGGTGCGATTTGATTCTTTTTTCTTATTTTTTTTAGCCTGTATGTAGTTAAGTCTTGCAAGAAAAACGTGTTGCGGGATAGAAAAAACCTAGTAATGAAAAGAAACCTGCGCTTGGTGAAGGTGAAGTTTGTGAGGGTAGAACAATCAATCCCTTCTGTCGTGTATCCTCGATTGATGCAATCTCAGATGCTTCAATCATTAATTTTAGCATTGAGCGAAAGATTAGACCTCTATTTCGTAGAGTCTCTACTAAATACCATACTAAGTATAGGAAAAAAGCACTACACTTAGAAATCAACAAAACAAAAACTTTGTTCGAAATACCCCTTTTCCTTATAGGTATCGGGACTAACAAGAATGGTTGGGACAACAAACATCCATTTCATTCGTACTTTGGATACCCATATAACCATCAAAGATCGTTGAAGTGACTAATTCTTAGAAAAAAAAAGCGTTAAGAACAAAGAAATTATTGGAGTTATGTTTTTTATCTACTACTAATATGTAGTAGTAATATGATTTATGTAGTAGTAATATGATTGGTTGATGTTAAGAAAAAACCTCTGATGAGAAGGTTTACTAGAGATTTCTTGTAAAAATACTAGCTTCTTTCAGTTCATAAAAAGATGAGAATAGGTGGATTTTAATTCCTTCCAAGCTAAAGATTTTTTTACTCAATATTATGGACAGAAAGTAGGAGCCGTATGAAATGAAAATCTCATGTACGGTTCTGGAACGGAGATCTTTTCAATAGAATGAACGACCGTAACGAATGTTGGCTCAATCCGAAGGAAATTATGCAGAAGCTTTACAGAATTATTATGAAGCTACGCGACCAGAAATGGATCCTTATGACCGAAGTTATATACTCTATAACATAGGCCTTATACACACAAGCAATGGAGAACATACAAAAGCTTTGGAATATTATTTTCGAGCACTAGAACGAAATCCTTTTTTACCACAAGCTTTTAATAATATGGCTGTGATTTGTCATTACGTGCGACTATCTCTACTATAGAAAAAAAAGAAATTAGCTAGTAGATACTAGAAAAAATAGGATTTCTACATAGAAATCGTCAAAAACAACGATTTTTTTCAGCTGTAGAAATAAAGAGACTTCAAAATAAAGAGACTTCATTAGAATTAAAATAGGAAGAAAAAAAAAACATAGCCTCTACTTCTATGGATAAAAAATCAAATTAATAGAGAAAGCACCGTAAAAATCACTTAGCGAGCTACTGTGTCGATAAATTTAATAACTGCTTACTTATGTCATAATAAGGGACATTAAGTTAGAAATCCACTTATGTAATAGAGTTGATCTACTAAGATATTAAGCAGCGGTGTAGGATTAGATCCCAAAGATAGTAAGTTCTTTTTCTTATTGATTGAGAAAATTCTTTTTCAAAGATTCTATAGCGATTTCCTATTAAAAAGGAGATAGTTACCTCTCAGAAAATTCTAAAAATATATGAGCTTTATCTGCTTTATTCTTCTGAAGGTGGGAAGAAAAGAAAAAACTAATTTCTTATTAAGAAAATTAGAGTTTGAAACTTACTGTAATCAACTGATTTTTTGTTTTTTTATGATTAACCTTATCATAGAAAAAATCAAGAGAAATTGAATTAGCCAATATAGAAAAAATACGGATAGGATAGAAAACAAAAGAATAGATTACTGAGCCGTATGAGGTAGGAAACTCTCAAGTACAGTTCTAAGGGAAAGAATTTTCTATTCCGACCGGGGAGAACAGGCCATTTTAGAAGGCGATTCTGAAATTGCAGAAGTTTGGTTCAATCAAGCTGCTGAGTATTGGAAACAAGCTATAGCGCTCACTCCAAGTAATTATATTGAAGCACGTAATTGGTTGAAGATCACGAAACGTTTCGAACTTGAATAAGAAAAGATTATTCTATTTTTTGATTTTGAATTTACATTCAATTCAAAAATACATAAACAGGAGAAAAAAATATTATATTAAGAAAATAACAAAGAAATGTTAGAGAGAAGAGTTTTGAGTTATTAAAACTGTTGAAATTTACTCAACAACAAGTTTTTTCTCTGTTGCAGACTTTTGATTTCATAATAGCTATTCTACGGAATTTGAAAAATCTTATTCCTAAGTTCAAATCGTTCTGGGTTATCTCTCTGGCAATATACGTCGTAATCGTATACGTGTGTTACTGGAAATAGAGTCAAGAAACAAATTAAGTGAATTTGATTCAAAAAAAGGGAGAATTTTTTATTAATTTCCCAGTTCATAATTAATATGAACTATATATCGGTTGAACCAATGACTATTCATGATTCCATATTGAATCAATTCCATACTTTTCAAAAAAATAAAAGACTGTTATGATAAAACTTCGTTTGAGACGATGTGGTAAAAAGCAACGTGCGACTTGAAGGACATAATTTTCTGTGGATTTTTACATCCACCATTTTCTTTCTATAGTAATGAAAATGCTCTTGGCTCGACATAATTTGTTCTGTTCAAAAAGCCAATTTCTAATTTCTATTAGGTTGTCCGTAAACAGTACATGATGGAGCTCGAAGTTTGATTTTTTTATCAAACAAGGGAAAGAATCTAGGGTTAGTGATAATTCAATTAATTCTAATTAATTTAGACCAATTTTGTAAGTATATCTTAGTATCAGAATCAGAAAAAAATACAATTCGAACAAGAAAAAAAAAATATAAAGTGAAATTCTTGGAAACTGGTAAAACTATTCTGATTTTAAGGTGGAACGGGAATGAATCCTTCGTATTTATTTTATAAAGAAGGAAATCAAAAAGAAGGGGTGTTGCTTTCCCTTTGAAAGGAATAAAGGTCTTCAAAATAATTTCTAAACCTAAAGATTCCAAAAAGAAAAAAGAAAGGATTCCGGAACAAGAAAATACTTTTTTAAATTATCTCAACAGTGTAATTCGATCAAATTGACAAATCTAAAAAGGTTAGAGATAAAACAAACAAAAGAGTTTAGAGACAGCTCAAGAAATTCTTTCATAAGGATTTATGAACTTTCTAAAAATTTTTTATTTAACTTGAGTCATGAGTAAAAAAAATATTATGATATTTTTTTATATAACGAAAAGGAAAAAGAACTCTATTTGAATCATAGTATAATTCATGATTTTCTGAGTCCATTTTACATTCTATACAGAAATTTGAATTATTTTTCTTGAGCCGTATGAGATGAAAATTTCATATACGTTTCTAGGGAGACTTTTTTTATCTATATCTATCCCAATGAGCCATCTATCGAATCATTGCAATTGATGCTCGGTCCCGAAGAGAAGGAAGAGATCTTGGAAAAGTAGGTTTTTATGATCCAATAAATAAAAAAACTTATTTAAATGTTTCTGCTATTCTTTTTTTTCTTGAAAAAGGTGCTCAACCTACAAAAACTGTTCATGATATATTAAGAAGGACAGAATTCTTTAAAGAAAGAAGTTTGGGTTAATCAAAGCAAGGAAAGAACGAAATTTCAAAATCTAAAAATCAAAAAATAGATATAGAAAAAATAGATATAGATACTTAGATACTATTTAAGTAGGTTAAGTAGGAGAGAAGGACTAGTATCTGTAATAGTTTCAATTACATTATTTTTTTCAATTGATAGGAGAATGGGATGTCATTCAATTTTTTTCTATCCTATACAAGAACTTTTTGTTTTTGTATAGGATACATCAAAATTTTTAGGTTTTTAGGTATCCTAAATATCGGATGACATTAATAAATAATGTATGATAATATTGTAAAAAAGATTCTACAAAATATATAGAATATAATTATATTATTATATTATATATAATAATATATATAATTAAATTTGAAAATATAAATAATTTCATTATTTTTCTTTCTATTTTTTTTTGTATTTATTTTATTGGCATTTATTTATTTTTTCTCAATATTACTATTACTATTGACAAATTGTATTTGATCAATACAATATTGTATTGATCAAATACAATTTGATCGTAGATGAATAGATCTTTTTATTCTGTTCTCTATTGTTTCTTTACTCGAACAGTAGGTTTGTATTTCATCATTAAGACATCTTTTTTTTTTAATCAAAAAAAGGTGATTTTTCAAATTTTTCATTTTGATTGATTGGAAGGAATGGATTTCGATTTCTCAATTTTAGTAATTGAATTTCAATTTTTTTTATTGAATTTTTGATCTCTCTGTTACTCATTTATGGTTTTAACAGAGTTATGCAATAAAATTGATTTAATTTTTGATTTCGATCATATATACCTCTCTTCTTTTTTTTTTATACGGGTTGCTAACTCAATGGTAGAGTACTCGGCTTTTAAGTGCGACTATGATCTTTTACACATTTGGATGAAGAAAAAAATTCGTCCAGACTTTTGGTAGAGTCTATAAGACCGCGACTGATCCTTAAAGGTGATGAATAGGAAAAAACAGCATGTCGTAATAAAAAGGATTTTATTCTTTAAATCTTTCAATTTATTTATTATTTATATTTATTTTATTGATTTTTACTATTGAAAGTAAATAAAGTAGAATTTTTTGGATCTTATCCAACCATTACAGTTCTAAAAAATTGTTTTGAATTTTGGAAGAAGAAAAAAAAAGAAATTTCCGAATTTTAGCTGAGTCTATTGAATAAATGGATAGAGCCCAATGGCTCCAATTCTGATCAAGTCAAAAAGAAACGAGCTTATGTTCTTTACCTTTATTGGAACGATTTCCCGATCTAATTAGATGTTAAAAATATATTAGTACCGAATCCGGGAAAAGATGAATGAGTTTTTTTATGATTGAACTTTTGATCTGATTCATTCAAAAAATGAATCCTAATTATTCTTTATTTTTAATTGGAGATGGATGTGTAGAAGAAACTGTATATTGATAAAAAAGATGGATTCCAAAATCAAAAGAGCAATTGGGTTGCAAAAATAAAAGATTTTAACCTCCTAAAACTAAAACTGAAAATACGAAAAAATAAATAAACTAAACTACTTGGATAGAAAAAGGGAAGAAAAATATCTTTCTAATAATAATATTTTTCTATTATTAGGATTAGTTTTATTAGGATTAGTTAATAGAGCTGGGTTTATCGTTTCTTTTCCGGAGTATCTAGTATTTATACATACTAGAATTAATAAGAAAAACTCTGTTCTGACCATATTGCACTGTGTATCATTTTATAAACCCAGAAAAGGCTTATTTCTTCTGCTTCAAATAGATATTTCAATGGAAGAATTTCAAAAATATCTTGAAAAATCTAAATTTCGTCAACAACAATGCTTATATCCGCTCCTTTTTCAAGAATATATTTATGTATTTGCTTATGATTATGGTTTAAATGCTTCTATTGAACCTAATAAAAAACTGATTAGCTATGATATTAAATCTAGTTTAATACTTGTAAAACGCTTAATTATTCGGTTGTATCAACCGAATTCTTTGATGAATTCGGTTATTCAAAATTGTAACCAAAATCAAATTAATGAGCACAACCGCTTTTTTTACGCTCATTTTTTTTCTCAGATGATATCTGAAGGTTTTAGTTTTGTTGTAGAAATTCCATTCTTTCTTCGATTTCTATTTTCCTCCTCTAAAAAAAAAATATCAAAATTGCAAAATTTACGATCTATTCATTCAACATTTTCTTTTTTAGAGGACAAATTTTCCTATTTAAATAATGTGTTAGATATACTAATACCTTATCCTGTCCATTTTGAAATCTTAGTTCAAATCCTTCAATGCTGGATCCAAGATATTCCTTCTTTGCATTTATTGAGATTCTTTCTCTTCGATTATTCTAATTGGAATAGTCTCATTATTTCAAAGAAATTAGCTTCTATTTCTATATTCTCAAAAGAAAATATAAGACTCTCTCGTTTCTTATATAATTATTATGTATCTGAATATGAGTTTTTATTCTTGTTTATTTGTAAAAAATCTTCTTGTTTACGATTAACATCTTTTGGAACCTTTCTTGAGCGAATCTACTTCTATGGAAAAATAGAACATTTTAGAATAGTACATCATATTTTTTTGAAGAAAACTTTATGGTTCTTCACAGATCCTCTCATGCACTATGTTCGATATCAAGGCAAAGCAATTCTAGCATCAAAAGGGACCTATCAATTTATGAAGAAATTGAAATATTGCTTTATCTGTTTTTGGCAATATTATTTTCATTTTTGGTCTGAGTCTAATAGGTTTCATAGAAACAAATTCTCTTATTATTCATTCTACTTTCTCGGTTATTTTTCAAGTGTAAAAATAAATCCTTTGATGGTAAGGAGTCAAATATTGGAGGATTTTGTATTAATAGATACTCTTTTTAAGAGATTTGATACTCTAGTTCCAGTCGTTCCTCTCATTAGATCATTGTCTAAAGCTTCACTTTGTACTGTATTAGGACATCCTACTAGTAAACCAATTTGGACAGATTTATCAGATTATGATATTATTAGTCGATTTGGTCAAATATATAAAAATATTTTTCATTTTTATAGTGGATCTTCTAAAAAGAGAATTTTGTATCGAATGAAGTATATACTTCGACTTTCGTGTGCTAAAACTTTGGCTCGTAAACATAAAAGTACAGTACGTACTTTTTTGCAAAGGTTAGGTTCAATATTTTTAGAGGAGTTTTTTACAGAAGAAGGACAAGTTCTTTCTTTAGTCTTCCAAAAAACAATTTATTTTTATTTATATAGATTAAATAAAGAACGTATTTGGTACTTGGATATTACCCATATTCTTGATCTTTTAAGTCACGAGACCTAAAATTTCAATAGATTAGAAATGAAAAAATATTTTCATAGATTAGAATTCTGAAATGCTCAAATTGACTAAAATCAAGTTGAAATTTTTAGTCAACGAAATATTTCAAATTATTAAGAAATTTTTCAAATTATTAAACTTTCCTATTTCTTAAAATAGAAATGTGATATGTATACATAGGGAAAGTCGTGTGCAATGAAAAATGCAAGCACGATTTGGGGAGGGTTTTTTTTTATTCTAACAGACAAAAATTATCTACTCCATCCGATTAGCTCCGGGTTCGAGTCCCGGGCAACCCATAAAAGAGTTTGAGAAGAGATTTTTATTTTTTGATTCTGAAATTTTCTGTTTTTATTTATATTATAGCATTGGTTGACATTGATAGAAATCTTTTCTATTTTTATTTATATTATAGCATTGGTTGACGTTTATATTAGGTATATTTTGATATAAAAATGTGTTATACTGTTAATTAACAAACCTTTTACCTGTTAACTCATTTCTAATAATTCTAGTTATTACTTATTTCTTAGCATTGGTTGACATTAATATAAAAAGGTGTTATACTGTTCATTAACAAGCCTTCTACCCGTTAACTCATCTCTATTAACTCTAGTTAACTAGTTAATAGTTAATATGTGTGCTTGGGAGTCCTTACGAATAGAATAAACCAAGATTTAATCATGACTGCAATTTTAGAGAAACGCGAAAGCACAAGTTTATGGGGTCGCTTCTGTAACTGGATTACCAGCACTGAAAATCGTCTTTACATTGGATGGTTCGGTGTTTTAATGATTCCTACCTTATTGACCGCAACTTCTGTATTTATTATTGCCTTTATTGCTGCTCCTCCAGTAGATATTGATGGTATTCGTGAACCTGTTTCTGGTTCTTTACTTTACGGAAACAATATTATTTCTGGTGCTATTATTCCTACTTCTGCAGCTATCGGTTTGCATTTTTACCCGATTTGGGAAGCAGCATCTGTTGATGAATGGTTATACAATGGTGGTCCTTATGAGCTAATTGTTCTACACTTCTTACTTGGAGTAGCTTGCTACATGGGTCGTGAGTGGGAACTAAGTTTCCGTCTAGGTATGCGTCCTTGGATTGCTGTTGCATATTCAGCTCCTGTTGCAGCTGCTACTGCTGTTTTCTTGATCTACCCTATTGGTCAAGGAAGTTTTTCTGATGGTATGCCTTTAGGAATCTCTGGTACTTTCAACTTTATGATTGTATTCCAGGCAGAGCACAACATCCTTATGCACCCATTCCACATGTTAGGTGTAGCTGGTGTATTTGGCGGTTCCCTATTCAGTGCTATGCATGGTTCTTTGGTAACCTCTAGTTTGATCAGGGAAACCACTGAAAACGAATCTGCTAATGAAGGTTACAGATTCGGTCAAGAGGAAGAAACTTACAATATCGTAGCTGCTCATGGTTATTTTGGCCGATTAATCTTCCAATATGCTAGTTTCAACAATTCTCGTTCTTTACATTTCTTCTTGGCTGCTTGGCCTGTAGTAGGTATCTGGTTCACTGCTTTGGGTATTAGTACTATGGCTTTCAACCTTAACGGTTTCAACTTTAACCAGTCTGTAGTTGACAGTCAAGGTCGTGTTATTAATACTTGGGCTGATATCATCAACCGTGCTAACCTTGGTATGGAAGTAATGCATGAACGTAATGCTCACAACTTCCCTCTAGACCTAGCTGTTGTTGAAGTTCCTGCTATTGAAGGATAAACTAGATCTTTTGAATTGTTCATTATATTAATAATTTGAATATTAATTTGAGAAATACCCAATATACCCAATATATTAGTTTTTTAGACTAATATATTGGGTAAGGAAAAAAATATACTAGTATAGTAGTCTCTAAAATATCTCTATTGGGTAAGTATACCCGGAGGTTTATAAAATATAATATATATAAAGGTATATTGCGTAAGTATACCTAGAGGATTAATACACTTGATTCTCGTTAATTTTTAAAAATTAATATAGAAAAAAGACGATTTTTTTTTTCTAAACTAAGTAGTATAAATTCTCCATTTTTTCAGTTTTTTTTTTATTTTTAAAAATAGGATTTTAAAAATAGGATTATAAATAATTTTTTCACCAAAAATTTTTTTGGATAAAGATAAAGATTTAATATTTATATTGTTTATATTATATCTTTCATTTCCAAAAAATGGGTAAGTGTAAAATCTACCAAATCGTAACCTGTTTTATAAATTATGGATTGATAAGACCTCGATTTTTTACATAGCGATATCATAATATATAAAGTTAAAAATAAATGGTTTGGTTTAGATTGATCTTAACTCAATGTTTTTTTTATCTAAATTCAATACTCAAAATAATTGAGAAAAAGAACTCATATTACTAAGGATTTTTTTTTTTTGATTTGCTATGCGATCGACAGATAATTTTGAGCTTCGGTTGCGGACATAAAAGTATCTCTTTCCAGATCATTCTGTATAACATTTATAGATTTATTATTCCTTTTTTTTTTTTAGTAAATATGGAGATTCCATGTCAAATACTTCAATCTAAGAGGTCAGAATAAAAACAATAATGATGAATGGAAAAAAAGAGAAAATATTTTCTTTAGCTCGATCTTTTCTTTAGCTCGATAAGGGGCGGATGTAGCCAAGTGGATCAAGGCAGTGGATTGTGGATCCACCATGCGCGGGTTCAATTCCCGTCGTTCGCCCATCACACTATTTCGAATTCTTCTACTTCAGAAATTCGATTTTTTCAAAAAAAAAAAAAAAAAGGAATTAATCTATTTCTATATAGGATAAATTAAGGCAGAGATGTGTGTTCTTTTGTGCATATTGAAATTTGAATAGAGAATATGATGCTTCTTTCTTTTATAAAGAATCTTTTCTTTCCTGATTTCTATTGAATAATGTCAAAATTATTTTTCGTAAATAAATTAGGTATTCCGCGGGCGAATATTTACTGTTTTCTTTTTCATTTTTTTCTTTCATTCGTAGGTTCAATTCATGACTTTCAGAATAAATAATTCAATTTTTTCTTAGTTTGTTCCGCCATCCCACCTAATGAATTTTTAGAATTTTTTTGAATAGAATTCTACATAGTCACAGGTTCTGTCGTTCCCATAGCTTCTCTATTCATGGTTAGGTCTAAACTCTGCAATGGAGCTTCCAACAAAATTTGTTGTTGAGTCAATTTCCTTAGTTTTCTTAACTCAGGACTCTTTATTCTTTTTTATTAAAATTTCTCTTTTTTATGTATTTTTGAATTGAATATTTGATTATTGATGCTTTGTGACACTGCTTTTTCTTTTATCACATGATTTATAGACCATACATATTGGGATCATATAGCATTGATATCTTGTTCTTTCTTTCTATCACCCCTCCTTTTCTAAAAATCCTTTTTTTTTTTACTAAACACTGGATAATCCTCTTTTTTCTCTATGAATTAGAGAAAAAAGATGAGATTTCAGTTGCTACAAATATATGATTTATTCATATAGTGACTGTTTCTTAGGATCTTGATAATACGAAGCAATAGGTTGGTTTTTTAGTTTTTTTTTATTATGAAATAAGTTTTTAGAGGATTAGTTGATTTTTTCAATTCTAACTTTGAAAGAAAAAAAAACTAACGAATCACACACTAAGCATAGCAATTATACT
>JASGLE010000554.1:0-28479 GCA_030179965.1 Cyperus esculentus | reverse complement strand
ACCAAAATTACATCCATTCTTACCAGTGCTAATAGATTGTAAAAAGAAAATCAAAGCAAATCAGAAAAACAAAGCAATCTGTTCTTGTCAAAGAATCAAAAAGGAGGGAAAACAACCCCGTCAGGCCAACGAGATAGAAAAGGAAAATTGTAGATGGGAGGACATGAAAACATCACACAACAACATCTCAATTCAGAGCATATCAAACCTGTATATTCCAAAATCTTGACATCCTATCCAGTGTAGAGCATTGTCTACTATGAAGTTTGGATTCTGTAAAAAGACAATATCTAAAAATTAATAGGCAAAAAGATTTTGCTATATAAAGTGGTCGGCTGCAATTAATCAGTTCTTCCGTAAATCTTTTCAAAATCCTCGACTTCTAAGAGGACAAACTGCGACGTGTTTACTATTTGAAACATTTGTTGTAAAATTTTATGGAATGATCCCTTATTAATGGTCATTACTTTACTATTTCTTTTTAAAGTTTTAATGAAATATGAAAATAGAGGATAAATAATTGAGATCCATCTTCTCCATCGTCGTTTGATTAACTAAATGCGAATGCCTGCAGGGAACTATTTCACGAACACACTGCAAACCAAAACAACAACAAAATTGGATACATGGGAGATTATATGTAAAACACACCTACCCGTTATTGAATATTTCACGCAGTCACGCACGCACTCTATTAATAGTAGCAAGAACCTGAGGTGTCAAACCGTGCTTGTTCATAATGTAGATGTCGATCTTTTTGGCTCCCAATAAGAAGAGCAAAAATATTTATAGCCTCAGCTCAGACAGCTAGATGCATTGACATCTCTCCTTCTGTATCCTGTATATTAATTTCTTTTCGAAGTCAGATATCTTCTTTATTTTTTATTTGTTTTCTTAATATTTTGAGCAATGTAGAAAACTTCTAGTTTTAAACGTCTGTAAATATTTCTGCTCTTCAGTTAACTCCGGTATATGCATTGGACCGAACATACCAGGCATAGTACGAAGAATATTCATTTTGTCAAAGGAATCCTCAAAACATCATTGACAAGGGAGCATCGAAACAACTGACCGACAAGTACCCTTTTCCAGTCCTCGAGCTTTACGAACCTATAAATAAGCAGCTAGCATACATCAATTTCATAATGGTAATGTATTTTGAAAACTCAACTATATATAGAACAGAAAGAATTTCCAAATGCTAATATAAGATCAACATTAATTGTAATCCTGAGAAAAAAAAATGCAGAATTATCAGTAAGGGTTCAAATTCCATTGACATGAACAGATACTAATGGGAATTTATGAACCTTTACATCTCATTTTAAGCATAGAAAATAACAAAAATAAAAAAAAAAATGAAGAAGGAAATTGTCAAATTGCTATTTGTTCATGATGCGTTCAAGCCTCAAGCAAGGGTCATACATACATACATAGACATAGTTCAAGCAATTTGGGTCGGGTTTAAGTTAGGCCCAACTACTACCGGGCCGGATTTTATGGGCCGTCTATTTGGGTGGTATCTGTGTCAAATTTGCATTTTAGGTAGGGGGTGTACAAAAAAACCCGCAACCCGGCCGACCCACCCGACCCAACCCGTTTTTTACCGGGTTGGAGATATTACCGGGTTGGGTCGGATTGTCATTTTAACTAACCCGTTATGCTGGGTTGGGTTACGGGTTGAGCATTTAGAAACCCGTCTAACCCGGACCCGCCCGCAACTAGTTATAAATCATAATTTTATACAAACTTACATATACAATTTATTAAAAAGATAAATAATGAGACAATAGTTTAAGAATTAAGTTCTTATTTAAGATCAATATAAAATTTTTATGATGTTTTTGGGTTAATGCTTATTATGTCTAACTATTTTTTTGCAACTTTATATACCCGTTCTATGTTTCTAATATGAAATTTAGTGAATAAATATATAATTAGTACTATATATATAATTCCTAATTTATGTTTCACCTTAAATTATCTTTATATTACTTAATTATCCAAAATATATTATTATCAAGTTATAAATCACCATTAAGGCATTAACATGTTCAATATTATACAAAAAGTAAAAATTATATGATTAATAATTTAACCGAACTATAACCCGTTTAACCCGCGTAACCCGTACAACCCGCAAAAACCCGTACATAAAAAAATAGTTGGGTCGGGTTGGGTTACGGGTGGGTTGAGTAACAATATTTTATAATCCGGTATAACCGGGTTGGGTTCAAATTTTGATAAAAAAACGTTAACCCGCCCGTTGTACACCCCTAATTTTAGGGACATGAATGTTTGACTAGTAGTTGGAGTAAATCTACCATGAGCTTCAAGCTCACGAAACCTTTCCGTGAGCGCACGTCTAAAAACATATTAGATCATCTCTAAATTATGATTTATATGGCTCGATAAATTCTTTAATTTTTATATCAAAATCTTATGTTTGAAATAATTTAAAATGATACATAAAACTTGATTATTTTATCAATATTGTATGGTCACTTTTTACAAAAATTCCAAACAAATATTTAAAAGTTTATAAAAATGAAAATTTTTGCAACCCATAAGATATTGTTATAATTCATTGAACCACATAAATCGAAATTTAGAAATAATTTGATATGTTCTTAGATCTGCACTCACGGGACGACTCAATATATTTACTCCAATCATTATTATTATCCCAATGAACTGTCACCCTCACCCACCTATTAATTGTTGATGGGGGCATTGGGTACATTTCTTCTTACAATGATCCCATGCACGAGTTAAATGTCTGAGTGAGCTCTCTTGTAGGTGGGGAACAACTCGGGATCTCCTACTGCACTGCAAATTCGGCAGCGCGGGTTCGACGGTGTAGCTTACGTCGGGATCTGTAAAAAGTAATGAGTCCGGATCTCGACGTAAGCTGTACCGTCGGATCCGCGTTGCCGAATTTGCAGTGCGTTAGACGATCCGCACTCGTGGGGAACTGGGAATCATAGGAATATTTACACATGACAAATTGACAATAAAGGAGTACACGACAAATAAATTAAAAAAAAATAATTTCACCAAAAGGATCGTTGTATGAACTATGAAGAGAACATGAACATGCATGACAATTAGAATTTGAATTTTTGGATGTCTTCTCTCATGTTCTGTATTTTCAAGAATTTGAATTTGCATGACAATTAGAATTAGAATTAGAATTAGAATTTGAATTTGGTTAATGCAAACAGTCAAGAGAATAAAAATTTGCATTTTATTTTTTAAAGAAAAAAGGAGCATTTATTTACATCCATGGCTAAAATCATGTGAGATTTCATTGTCGGATATAATTAATGCAACATAATTACTACAACATTAGCTGACATGTGCCAATCAATTTGACCCTTACCCATTTACACTCCGTTTGATAGTGTAGTAAAACTGTAGTAAGGTGATTTAAGATGTTTAAGTCACCAAACAGAAGCGATTTAAGGTGTAGTAAGTTAACGCAGCTATATATGTGTAGTAAATTAAATCATCAACTTTTCACATGTTTTACACATTCTATCCACTTTACTTCATCTATTTACTTCACTACTACCAAACATCACTGCTTTATGGTGATTTAGTGATTTACTCCACTTTTAACTTGCTACGCTTGCCAAACGGAGGGTTAATTTTTTTTATTTCTGTTTGGTGTCTTTGGAATGGTGAAGAACAATTATTTTGTTAAAATCAAACTTGTGTGATCATATCTAGATGATTGTTTTATTGAACTTAGATTGTTTTATTTCTTTTAAACTTAGATTGTCAAAATCTTCAAGAAATTACAATAATTTTGTTCAAAATCAAACTTGTGTATATAATCTTTATGATCGAGGGGATCTTTAAAGAGGTATCATGAACCAAGAAACTCACACATATATAAGTGTACTACAGACTTTCTAGGATATATATGGACATATGAAATCTGATTACAGGCTGCGTACTTGGAAGGAATTCAAATTGTGTTTGGCAATGCAATTAAACTGTTACCTTCTTGTCAAAACACTTTTCTGAAAGTTGAATACAATTTTGAAGACAAGTCAAAAGCACACTTTTCTGGAAATTGAATACAATTTTGAAGACAAGTCGTCAAAGCACTTGTTCTCTATAAATCTGAATTCCTTTTCATGTAAGAGCTAGCAAACAATTCATAATTCCTTCCACCGCAGAATCACTCCGAGGTCACAAGGTCAGGTCTGAATCTCAGCAATTTTTTTCTATAATCTCAGCAATTTATGGTGAAGGTTGGAACTTTAGTTCGGTTTCTTCATGTCATTGGAGATTTATTTATCCCCTTTAGTAAAGATAGATGTTTTTTTTTATTTGTAAAGAAATTAAATGTAGTTAGTATTTTTTTATTCTTCCTCTCAACTAATCTCGTTTCCTTTTGACTCCGGTCAAAAAGCTCAGAATGTTTGTCGTTAGTAATCTCTAGATCTGTGCAACTGAATTTCTTAATGCATAAAATATTGAGGAATTAAGACATTAGATTAGTCTGCATCTTCTGACATGTAAATAATTACTCCAAGAAACCTAACCCGTTTGATTATGACAATGGATTACTCCGCAATCCTTACTTGACAATTAATGACTATTTTGGATTTTAAAAAAAAAAAATAAAAATTGAAATGCGTTTTATGATAATGTTTTGGAACTAGTTATATTTGATAGTCCATCAAAATTATTTAAAAAATTAGAACTTTTGAAGTATTGTGCTTACGCTGGATTAGTCATCAATCGGTGTTCATTCTATAAGTTCAATACTACATCTACAATTCTATTTTTAATATTTTTCTGAACTTATTTGAAATTGTTAAAATTGTCATTTAAAATGACAATTGATCCGTCGTCAAAATCTAAATGAATGTTACATGGCCTACGGGCCCGCCCGGCAGCCCCCGCACAGCCCCCGGCAGCCTCCCTGCGCCCCCCCGGCAACCACCGCACAGCCTCCGGAAGCCCCCCGCACAGCCTCCGTGTCGCACCCCGTTCCCAGAGTGCTTCAAACCAATATCTTTAGCATTCCTCTGTCGGCCGGTCAACCTACGTTGCCAACAGAAAAGAAAAGAAACAACAAAGAGGAAACGGAGTCAGCTATAAAGCTCAGTAACCGATTATTTTACGACGCAGCTTCTCTATAACAGGTTTGAAAACCAGTGATATGCAATTAATCATCTTAAATAAATAAGAGACTAGATGTAAACCTGCTATTTAAAACATGCTCTTTATCATTACACATTTACATGCAGAATGTCCAAAATAAAAAGTATGCTCATGAATTCAAAATATATTTGTCATTTATATTCTAAATTGAACCCATGCATGCTCTTATTTCTAAGATAGTTATCATGAATTATTATGCAAATATTTATAAGTGTCAAATACTAGATGAATGCCTTACAAGTTTTCACTTAAATAAAATCCTTAAGCTAAATATTATTTTAAAAGATTATAACAGATACAACTAAATCTCAAATCTCAATATTTAGTATATATGAAAATCCGACTACTATTTGTAACTATAAAATACAATGAATAATTATTTATTTCAAGTCCTTTCACTATGAAAAACACCAAAGTTCTTCTTTCTTATATTATTCTCGCTTTGTTGAGTTAGTATTTATTTCCACAGACTCAGAAAATAGAAAATCAACTATCTTTCATAATTTTAGAATTATCATTCTTACGGGATATAACATCAGCACAACATTCAGTGGCCACACTTTGGAATGGACTCGCACTCAATCAGACTATGAGTTTGGACCCATTTCGCACTCCTTCACGCTAAGAGTGGCATTTCCACCTGCCAAAGTGGAAACATGTTCCTTCTAACTCCACGAAGGAACCGACTGTCGTTACGTCTAACGACCCGCTAATCCCGAAGGAATCGCCAACCTGGTACCGGTCAAAACATTCATTCTCCTTGTGTGTTGATCAACTAGCATCCATTAAATCCCCTCAAAATTCTTTAAATTCCTTCTTAACTTATTGAAAATATCTTATTAGCAACATAACTCTTAATTTGTTTCAAACCAACTTGCATAATAAAATAAATTCCTCTTTATTTCTCTAAAATATGCAAACAATATATATCCTTGATTTTCAGCTTAAATTAATCAAACATGCATTTATAATTCATATCTACTACTGACATAATCAAACAATATTTGATAATTCATATGAATTAGTGATCCATGTTGAAAGTCACGTAAAACAACTCAGTATAGCAATCAAAATAAAATGCAAGTTATAGAGAAGTCCGGTTACCTGATACGAAGGATTCTGATTTATGATCGACACTGGAAGGATAGTTGAATAACAATAGATGACACTCCAAATTCAGAATGAATACATGAATTGACCTCGACATGTCAGATTTGAAAGCCGATCCGAGAATATACATCCTATCAAACTGAAAAGCCGATTGATCAATCGTTTATTCGTATAATTTAATTAAGCGTAATTTCTCGTAGTTAACCAAGAGGCCTTTTCTTAATTTCACTGAGACCAGAGAACGTCTTCACATAATAATTTATTTGTTATACTCTAGCAAGTCATTTGGGACCATAGGACAATACTGATGACTAATTATTGAAACTATGATCGATCCATCAATTTGTCACCCATATCTATGTATAATTGTAATGAAACCTTGATTATCTTTCAAATACTCGACTTCTAGACTTTCAGTTATTAACTCCGGCCTTCCATTAATTACGTTGCCTAAATTACCCAACCTGATCAATACTAGCCATGCATGTTCCCCTACTCGGCTCAGGTATATATGTAACAGTTCCAAACTTGCATACGCGTCTGTCACATATATTGCTCGTCTTAATTTTGGTTTAATGGCCGGCCCACAGCCTTACTACTCATGATTTAATTATTTGTATCATAATATTTTCAACCAACATTACAACACAAAAGATGGAACACCTAACCAAACAAAATTCATAAGAGAGCAGATAATAAGAGCCTTACCGAGATCAATGGTCTCCTTTCATCGCTTCAACAAGTATCGAATATATGGTGCGTACACTCGTGATTGAGTTGAGTTGCTCGGTTTAAAAGAGAAGGGGACACGAGAGAATGTGCAGAGAGACTCTCTTCAGTTGTCTTAAATAAAGAGGAGTCAAGGAGATAAACAATTTTAAGTCTCTACCAATAGGAGAAAGCCACACCTAAGCCATACCTAAAGAAGGTTCATTTTTTTATTGTTCTTAATTCTTTTTTTTTTTCTTTTTAATTCCCCTTGCTGCATGCAGCATGCCAATGCCACGTATAGAAGGAGAAGGATGCTGCCTACACTTGGCAAACCCATCTCATATTTAATTCATTTTTGTGCTCCTAACCTTATTGTCTCTTAAATCATGAATAGACCCTTTTCATTTTTAATCCAACTGGTATGTTTGCATAACTAATTAAAAATATTTTCAGGAAACGAAATATAAATATATATATTCCTATTGTTATTGTTGCAGGTGATAATCATTCATATATAATTACACACATTTAATTATCCGATTTAGCTCTGCTCTACTTCCCAGTTTAGACGAATTAAACCTAACAATATAATCTAAATAATAAAATTCTTCAACATATGTCATTTTATATTCTTCAAACATTTTGCTAAATTTTTGGGATGTCACACTCCGGCAGCCCCCGCACGTCCCCCGGTGTAACAATCTGAATATGTAAATTCAGATTGTTTTCCGGTTTCAGATCAAAGATTGAACTAAGATTTGAGTGTTTGTGTATGAACAGGATGTGGAAAGGAAAGGAATGGAAGAGAACAGGGAAAATGAGAGCAAAATTATCTTTTTCATTCAACAACCTCAAAATGATACAATCAGCACCCTTTTATAGAAGGGGTAAAATTACATTCATTTCCATAATCTAATCCTAACTCTCTAAGATGATGACACGTTAGCTATCCGTGTCCTTCTCGATCCAGAGTTGTTTTCTAATTAATTGTTTCACCGCTTCGCCTAAGTCATGAATGGATCCTGTCCGTCAGTTAATTTTATTTAATCTGTTTAGCTAGATTCCATCTCGTCCGTCCATTGTTGTTCTTACTTTGCCTCTTCTCTTTATCTTCTTCATGTCGCCTTCCTTTCCTAGCACAGAAATCCCCGCCTGTGAACACCCGGCAGCCCCATCGCACCTCCCGGCAGCCCCCGGCCGCCCCCTCGCACCTCCCGGGGGTGCGCGGGGGGCTGCCGGGGGGCGTGGGGGCTGTGCGGGGGGTGTGCGGGGGGCTGTGGGGGGGCTGCCGGGGCTGTGGGGGGGCTGCCGGGGGCTGTGTGGGGGGTGCGCAGGGGGCTGTGCGGGGGCTGCCGAGGGGCACAGGGGGCTGCCGGGGGCGCATTGGGACTGTCATGGAGGAGATTGAGAGCAATTTGGTTATATAAAAATTTTAATGGCAAAAATATAAAGTACTCAAAGTTTGTAATGGCAAATTTGCAATACCCAACTTTGAAGTGCCAAACTTACAATTAGAGGGTTTTGGAGCGACAAATATACAAATTCTCCTTTTTTAAAAGTAAAAAAAATATTCATTATACTACTGCCTTCAAACTTCATCTAAGTACTGTACCATTTTGGGAAATAACAACTGGAAACCTCACTTGTGTACGTAAGAAAAGAAGAGTATCCGTATTTTTTATTTTGATATCTATATTCTGAAGTTCTTTATATTCTAAACTTCGGGTTCTGAAAAACATCACTCTGAAAATTAATATTTAATAGTGCTTCTTAATGATGTTTTGGGGATTACTTTTGACAGATATATACTCTTTGTATGATTTCACATCGTCTGCCTTAAGGTAAAGTGCGGCATGGCACGTAGACTGTTGGATCGCCTCGAGATTCGAGCCTGCACGAATCTTGAAGTGATCTAACGGTCTATGTGTCATAACACACTTTACCTTAAGGGAGAGGATGAGCACTTCTCTTCGGTTCAATGTATGTATAGCAGTGTTCACTACTGAAGAGTTCATAGGAACATCTTGCGTCCATTGAAAAAACGTCCATACATCCATAGATATACAGAAAATGTAAACAGGTACACTCCAAAATGTAACAAATACATCATAAGATGTAACTTATGGACGCCATGGACAGCTTAGCTAGGTTTTTATTCTTGTTCATCCAATAGAGACAGCTTAGCTCTAGAATCTTCTTTATATTCTAGCTAGTTGGGATTTTTAATAGAGACAGCTTATATAGCTAGATTCTTATTCTGGTACCCATCTAATATTTTCTCAGAGCTGTTAATATATTCTAGGTAAGGTGTTAAAATTCCATAGTCATTAATTATGTATTTTTTGTTAGAGCTCGACGTCGTAAACAATAATTAAGCAGTAATAATTTGAGTTCTATATATATATCTAATCTCCCAAAACAACTCCAAGTTGTAAATAACTAATGTATATATATATAATGCAGTGAAAATGCTTGCTATATATTACCTCTTTAGATCTGTGCAACTGAATCTTTTTAAGGTTGACATTATGAAAGAAACTTGCTATATATATCTTCTTGTCTACTATCTTTATATATATATATATATATATACTCCATAAGAGCTCTTCAATCTGTTAATTATATGCATATATATATGTATGTAGTTATAGTTGTTTGGATATTAGGTTCCACTTAAATCGATCATGTCTAACGTAATTGGCCAAAATCAGGATTTAGGGATAACTCAGCAGAGAGGAGGAGAGCGAGCGAGTCGCAATGCACCCGAGACTGCACGAAGCGGCACGCAAAGGCGATTTGTGTCTTTTAAAAGAGCTTATTAATCCTGAAGCAGAGAACAATGGACAACCAGGTAGAGTTTAAAAGGGAAAAAAAAAAAAAGTTCTAATTTCTTAGAAAAAAAAAAAACAATTTTCATTCACAATTTAGAGACAAAACTAAGGATGAAAATTTAAACTAACTGAACAAGGCGCATGGAATTTTCTCATTTTCCTTACATCCAAATAGAAACTCCTCAATTTTTAAAATTGAAATCAAGAGTAGTAAACTTTGGCTTGAACAATTAATTGCAGCTTTTTTTTTTTTTTTTAATGTACATTGTCAAATTGCAATTAATTTTTGCCCCCCTCTCAACACATTTATTCTGGCTTCGTCACTAGTGTATAATTACTACTCAAGAAAGAGGGGTAAGCTTCCAAGCTTTTTAGTTATGCCACATCATCATTTATCTCAACCATTAATTTTGTCTCTCTCTCATCTTTATCTTAATCAAATGGCTAAAATTAATTTTTCTTTTTTCATTAAAGAGATAATATAATTTGTCTAAAGAACAATTTAATAATCAAAATATTTGAGACTCTTTGTATTATATAAATTATTATGTAGCTAAAAATATATTTTATAGAAAATATGTTAAGTTCAATATTTATTTAATAAGATATATCTATAAAAAAATAAAAAATTATATTTATTTTCAATATATATTAATTATATGTAATATTATTTTTTCGGGGGCGAAGCCCCGATTTACAGCTCTAGTGTATATAAAGACTGATTAGTATATATATTTTTCTGTGGATTCCCTACTTACTAGGTTGGCCCTTTAATTTGGATAAAACTGGAAATTAGTCTGATAGCACTAAGTAAGATCTGCTTTTTTTAGATTTTGAAGACAAACATAATATCTAATTACCAAAGTAGTTTGTTCAGATAATTCCGTCTGGAAAATATTCATACTAGTGATCACGTTTTTGTTTTATTTTTGTGATATCCACATTGCATTAAAAAAAAAAACTAAGACTTTTACTTAAAGAAATAAAAGAAACTTAATTATTGAGAAAGCCTGCTGAAATCTCAAAATACAAATTGAAAAGCAAAAGCTAATAATTAAAATTTCATTTCAGAGCTTTAATTATTTCAATTAATTTAACTAGTAAACTCAGTTCAAGAGTAATTCCAGTAATTAACATGCATTAATCCATCTCTGATCTTTTCTTATAAATATTAATCTCAGCAATTTTGTGACTAATTTGGCCTTGATTATACATTCATTGTTCAATCTGAGATCAGGTGAAACAACGATTACTGTTGCGCCCTCGGCTCGTCACAAATGCAACAATGTCAGTCTTTCTGGAGTTACCCACAGTGGAGACACAGCCCTCCATATTGCCGCTTACTACGGTAATCTTGAGGTGGCCAGATGGATCTGCCGAGAAAACAGACTCCTCTTAAAGAATGTCAACGAGAAGGAAGAGACACCGTTGCACTACGCTGCGCAAGCTGGGAACAGCGAATTGGTCGGCCTGTTCATCGAACAAGCTGAGGCAGAGGGTGGCCAAGATGCAATGACCATGTTAATGCGAAAGACGAATAACGATGGTGAGACTGCGTTGTACAAGGCAATCCAGCATTGCAAAGTGATCGATGTCGGGGAACTAAGGCCGGATTGGAAGTTTACGCCTGTCCAAATTCATATTGGAAATGCCCGAAACACACTGTCTGATGCCGATGACGAGATGAATGTTCATGTACGAGTTGTTAAGGTGTTGGTGGACGCGGATCTTGATTTAGCAAACTCCCCCAATACTCAAACCCGCATATCTCCATTGTACTTGGCAATAATGCAAAATTCACCAAGTATTGTAACTCACTAGCATGTAACCCGTGGCGTGCACGGGATTATGTCAATTATAATTAGCTATTATAGTGAAATAATTAACAATATATATCATCTACAAAACTGTACATTGTATCTGTAGATAGAAACAATGCACAGATCGCTAGCCGTTTTTCTTAGAGAAATAATGAATATTATGAGATCGGATATTATTGATTTCCGGACTACCATGTCACTTTATTATACTTTTAAAACTACCACAATCTAAATTAAAAATTTTCCTGAATTCCTCATTTATTTTCGTTTTCAATCCCTATGTAATTACTTACTATTCTAGATAATGTGAAGTTATAATTATATTCAGAAAAAAAACATATTATTAGCACATAAAGTTGCATCGCTTATTTAAATTAATTTGCTTAATTTTTGGAATGCTTTAGGTGTTGATAATAATTCCAAAACATATGATATTTTCTGATAATAAATCATTTGCTAGTCAGATTCTCTTCTAATTGTTAGTGTCATTAGTGGCAATTTACAGCAATAAACAATAAAAGTATATATTTTTATGAGCGAACATGATAAATATAAGAACAATAATAAATATATACAACACTAATGTATCCCCAATAATCAACATATGTCCCTAATTATAATTTTCATTAACAATAAAGAACTACAACAACCTCATAGAATTTAAATCAAAACCTAGTCTAATTCAAAACTTGCTGCACCAGAGCACTCAAGTGCATGATTCTACCCATGAATGCCCTCACCTTGTGTTTCTTCCATTTGATTGATGTCAACCCCTGGTGAAGTGCACCAACAACATTTTGTGATTAGTCCAATCTCATTAACACCAGAATATATGAAGCGAACTCTTATCCTGCAGGACAGGCCCTACTAATCACACATCCTGAATATTGGAAGTTGTAGTCCAACTCCCAAAGTTGCATGAAACATTAACAACCTACTAAGTGTAAAGAGAATAGAGAAAACCATTACGGATAGCATTACCTTGGCTGCTAAACCTCGACAGGAATCTCGAAATTGCCAATGGCATGACTGCATCAAACAACAATCAGGTACGACCCCCTTCATTCTGTTTCCATCTGAAAACATTGTCATCACTTGAATCAGGGTGTAGTGCGCTATTACCCTGCATGCTGTTGGCACATAATGCACACATAGAATGATCTGATTGTGCTGTCGTCTTGCAGTAAAAGAAGATATGGTGAAAATTTTTCTCACCCAAGAGCTCTAGGTTTCTTAAATAAATTATTTATTATCGATGAAATTAAAATTCTACTTTTGAGTTGAAGTGTTGAACTGAATATTTAATAGAGAATTATCATGATTTGATCTTAATACCAGTTCTAGATACCTGCATATCTCAGTTTGAAGTTGCAGATAATATATCAAATGAACCGCTTACTGATATTTGGGGCATACAGTATATCTTAGGCATAATGAAAGCCAAATTAATAGGTAAAGCAAAAAAATCAAACAAAAATCTTAGGCAAAATTGCCAGTATGATTTATTATTAAGTATTAACTCCCTCAGAGGAAAAAAACAACATAACATTATCTCCTTCGTACATGCTTATATTGGCTATTTGGCTTAACAATTAAGATGGTCATGCATTGGTTGATTCGGAATGGACCTCACTGGCAAAGTACTGATCACAATAGTTATAATACAATTCATTCTGTATTTCAGAGCTGTATTGATCATATTATTCTTCTTCATGTATAATTTTTTACTCCACTATTAGGAACTATGTTACAGGTGAGACTTGATTGCATAAATGAAACTTAAGTTGACCTTGTTGGAGCATTATTACAAACTGTCCCAAATCTGTCTTACTAATCAGTAATTAATAAGAAATTAAAAAATTTACTAAATTACTCTTCCTTTAATTAAATATAAGGCTAATTAATTTAGGTATGCAAGTAAGTTTATAACATGTTTCTTTTTGGTCACCTAACTTATCATGGCAGCGTACATAATATTGAATTAAGAGATTATGTAAGAATAACAAAGATGACCTATAGGAAGAATTCAAATTAATAAATTAAAAGCTGAATCGAACAGTGTAAGTATTCATGAATAAATGAGCTGTAAAATATAAATGAGTAAATGAAGAAAACATATAAACAGAAAAGAAATATTTATAATACCAATTACCTTTGTCAATTACCATATTCCGTAGATGGTGAAAGTGGGGCCAAATTTTCCTGAAGGAGTGAGGTCTTGGAGATCCTTTATGTTGTTTGTGTCTAGGAAGTGGCTCTGACTCATGGAGGCGATTAAGTATTTTTTTTTCCCTCAAATTCCTTCTTAATGACTTTTTAATGAGTCAAAGAAATTGAAAAGCATTTACTGAACATAGAGAATGTATGGTATTGATTTTATAAGAAAATTGTGTGAGGCTGAAAGTACAAACAAAGGAACTTGTCATCTATTGACATCACCTGGTTTAATGAAGATTATTTCAAGCTGATAACTGAAATCAACATGGACCAAAATTTACATGTGAAAGCACTATTATATACTAAAGACATAAATAAAATCTGCTAGACAGAAAACTATGATTGTACATCTAACGATACCAATTTTCAATGTACAGTATGAAGCATATCTACAATGATATATCCCAAGTGAAAAAAAAAGAAAGAAAGCAAAATCAAACCTTCAGATTGACGCAGACAAAAACAACACCATTTGCTGGCTATTTCAGTACCGGATGACCAGAACACAACTGTTTCATGTATTTATTCCTCCCATAACTCGAGATGTTTAGAGAAGAAAAGTATATTTACCTTGATTTTGATACCTTAATAACAAACAAATTTGTTAAATTTCTGTGTTGGATCTGACAACGAAAAAGAACACTGGGGTCTTATGATGTGACTGAGATCAAAAGGCATAGCCACAATTACTTTCCTCTGAAAAAAAAAGAAGAAATCAATTAAATTTCATGAGTTTTAACTTATTTGCTTTTCTCTCCTAGATAAACCAGTTGCAATATAATTTTACAAAAACTGAAAAAAAATTTACAAATGTATAAATGTTAATCATAAGAAAAGCAACTCAATTTTTGAGAAACTTCAGAAGACCTGGTTAATGGTGGATTTGAGGAGGCGATTGATAATGGCTCCAAGCTGTATATGAACCGTAAATTACTTAAATAACTCATAAGCTTCAATTATTCTTCTCCAAACTAAAACTGGAAGAATGAATTTACTCCTTTTTTTTCCTCGCTACTTATAACAACAACATTTAGTTGACCTCTATCTTTTGCTTACTGTGTTGTATCTCACCAATAAGTTGAAATTGGAGAAAAAAGATACCAAAATTTATGTGAGAAGCACTTTGGCCTAAAGTTCTATGGTCGGCTTCTAAGATCTAATTAATTCAACTTCAAAAGTGAAGTAGAGTTTGAGACGTTGAGTGGGTGGAGGGTTACCTGACGTGGGTAGAACAACCGATCTCCTCTGAACTCCGGACGCTGACGGGAAACGGCGATAGAGAGGGGGTGAATTAGACTGCGGTGAACAGAACGGAGAAGGGCTGCGGAAGACGTCATGAGGATCGCCGCTGTCATGGAGAGATGTTTAGGGGATGGAGGCATAAGTCTGTTACCTGTAGAGGCGCAAGCGGAGAGAAAATAGAAGGGGACGCTGAATCGAAGCACCCGTTCGCTTTTAATCAGAAGCCGTAGAATAACTTCCAATCCGACGGTTCATATCATGACACGTGGCTGCGTAAAAATGCTTGTTGCGTCAAGCGTTTTTTATACTACAGTAGATTTGCTTCGATCTTCACAGGCAGCATACGAAGGTCCAGATGGGCGCACGGCTCTGCATGCTGCAGCATTGAAAAATAAAGGTAAACTTAAGTACTTTTTAAATTGATTTGGTACATCTAAAATTTGAAAAATGAATGAATAACATAATACGACTAGAACTTTACACAGAGTAAATCTATATATGGTGCTTTTAAGAGCATGGAGGTCGTGCTCCTAACTGATCAAAAACATACTTTATCATCTCTTAATCTCAATTTATGAAGCTCAATGGATTTTTTATAATAAAATCTCTTAAAATATAAAAATTTTCAAATTTTAGGATTTTTTATATATATGTTTGAGATTTCCAAATGGGGCCACGACTCCATCCCAGTTTTTCCTCTCCAACACCCCCGATCTGATTAAGGCCACGACGTCCTATAAACAACGAACTAAGCACCACTTAGATAAATGAGTGCAAAGTTTGAAACTTAGATACAACCACTTTTGGATTCTTCAATCAAGGATACAACCTTCTTGATTTTAATGGCTAAACCTATAATTTCTTTTTTTATGGCAGCCAACCGGAGAGAGAGAAGAACTTGATCTCTTGTTGTAACTCTCCAACAACTAAGTATCACATTGTAACCTTCAAAATTCGTATACATTAAAACAGAATCTGAAAATAGCACATTAACTTTCTGACCCCAGGTTACTAAAATCGCCATAACTCCTTCTAGAGAACTCCAAACGAAGTGAAACCTTCACCATTGGATTCTACACTCGAAGGGCTATAGTTTTCATAGGTCATATGTCCAGAATGGTTAATGTTTACCCCTTCGAATTCCTCTTCAAAGTTGCCTTTAAATTCTGTTCATTTTCTAACACGAATTTAATGGTTATAATCCATATTTGTTGTTGAGCTCATTCTCTTCTCCATTTGAAAATATGTTTAATTAATTTATGACTTAATAATAATATTCACAATAATATTATTCTTCTTGTGAAATATTATTCTTATAATCATCATAGTTATAGTTCATAACAAACCATATTACTAATAGAAATGATTACCCAATAATATCTTTCACAAACCATCATAAATCAATATTTTATTTGTATCTAAGCATGTCATACTTTATGACATTTTATTTTATATTTTATCTCATGCATTTTATGACATATCTCATATCATTAAATACATTCTATAAAATACAAAATACTTGTTGTTACATGTTCAGTCGGTGTGACCTTTTAGAGGATCTACGTCAACTTGGCTTCTTATAGTATTTGCATACTATAGACCGTAAGAGGTTCTATCACTACATTACAGTCACCAAAAGACAGTAGTCATGACTTCCTTCAATCCACTATATTTGTGTCTATCCTTGTCTCATGATATTATGAATATTATGTGAAATAGGATAGTGTCATTTTCACGTTATTTTCGTTTCTTGGTGTCTCAAGTGAATTATATATATAACTACTTTAGTTATATTGCATGCTATATAAATCTCACTTTACCAAGGGGCTCAGTAATATCATAACTCATTTGAGGGACAATGATAATATTGATATATGAATTTCTCCCGCACAAGTTATACATATGAACTATCACCTTTCGGCTAAATTAATTGCTTAGAAATGATAATCACAATATGCACTTCTCATGTGAGAAATTCACATATCTCATATCTTAGATTCTAAAGACACGACAAGACATTAATGACACAAAACACAAATCCATATAATGTCTCGTCAGTTCAGGTCATTGTTCAATATGCAGAAGCCCGTTTCTACATATTCATGTTATTAAATGACAACTTTTGTCCAACATTTATAGAACTACAATGTACTTTTAATAACATGACAATCTCAACTTGGTGATTAGTGTTCCATGTAATCACCTTAATTGTGAACATATTAAAAGTTATGTCATCATTTTGTGAGTTATATGATTCAAGACCAAGAGCATCTTCTTGAACACTTCACAAATTTAACATTTAACTCAAGGAACAAGAATGTATATAAACAAAATAATAACATTCAAACTTATGAACAAAATATATGAAATATTAGAGGTGGCAAATCGGGCGGGCAGGTCGGGTTCAGGTTCGGGTCGGGCGGGTCGGGTCAGTTTGACCTTCTAGAATATCTCGGATCAGGTCGGATCGGGTGATGGGTGGGTCGGGTCGGGTCGGGTCAATTTTAATATCTACTTTTTTTGGATCGTATGTTGATTTGAGTTTGACTGGATGCTATTTGATCTCGGGTCGGGTCGGGTTCGGATCAGGCGGGTCGAGTCGGGTCAGTTTGACTATCTGAAAAATTTCGGGTCGGGTCGGACGGGTTTCTCGGGTCAGGTCAGATTCTGCCACCTCTATAAAATATATTAACTTTCAAAACACACAATCCTTTCAATATCAACACCAACATATCAGGACCCAATTAGTATATATATTTTCCCTTTCCATTCTCATTTGATGTGTTTGATCAAAGCCGAAGGGCGAAAAAAATAAATATATGAACTCACGTGATGTATGTTTAATATATAATTATATATATATAGGTTTTGTTGAAAAGGTGCTTCAATGGGGTCGCGACCAAAGGTTTTCTCTAACACAAAAAACCGACAGTTTAGGCAGCACACCCCTTCACTATGCGACGTCAGCAAATAACCTGGAAGCAGTAAAGCTATTATTGGATGCAGATAAAGCTTCAGCATACATTCCCGACTCGTCTGGCTTATATCCTATCCATCTGGCTACTAAAATGGGTTTCTGGGAATTAATGCCCGAATTTTTTAAGCACTGCCTCGACGCTGACGAACTACTGGACCCGGAGGGTAGAAACTTTCTTCATCTAGCAGTAGTAGGAAAAAAATTGAGTGTTGTTCAGTGGGTTTGCTGCAGAAGTGATCTTGTGAAAGCAATGAATTCACAGGATAAAAATGGTGACACGCCTATGCATCTAGCTGTTAAAGCCCAAGATGCGAATATCTTCGCTCTTCTTCTTGGAACTAAGAGCGTAAACATCTGCATAGTGAACAAGGATGGCATGAAACCTGGAGACCTTGCGTATGCTAATACGACGGTTGCATCCAAGAATTGGCAGGTGAGTCATAGATTTCCAGTCAATATTTACATATTGTTGTCTTTGTACAAATGGTTGGGTCGTGTCGAAATGAATTTGGATCAAACTGGTAATAATTGTTGGCGCGTAAATAGGAGTCTATGTATGCAGTTTTTCTGCAGTTTGTACATATCAATCCGAAAAAATGTTTCTTTACATATATTAATTTTCTTATTTTTGTTTACGGATTTATTTCTTTTATGCAGAATCCTAACTATGTAATACATCGAACTCTGTATTGGATCGGAAGTTCATACGGCATACATCGGAGAGATCATTTCATATCAAAACATATTATGCTAACGGACCAAAATATGAAAGAAGAAATGGATAAGGACAAGGACTTACAGAACATAGCCAAAAGTACGGCCATAGGTGCAACACTCATCGCTTCAGCAGCATTCGCGGGAGCCTTCACCGTAACAGTAGATCACTCGGTCCATGGATCGAGTCTCGCCTTCAAGGCATTTGTTCTCATGGCATCGTACTCATTCATTTGCTCCATTACTGCTACCGGGTTAGTTGTGCAAGGGGCACTCGGCTATATGGATTCTAGTTACCGCAAAAGATATCTTGTCCTTTGTTCATTCTTGGTGAGGGACTCGATAAAGGGTTTCATCATCACATTCGCGCTCGGTGTTCTTATCATCATGATTCAGGTGTCCCAGTGGCGACTGGCTACTCTGGTCTGCCTCACTTGTTGTACTATACCTGTTTTGCTGCAGCCACATTTCTGGCCAGATGTTGTGCTCCAGCGCGCATTGATCAGGTGTTTGGGAATAAGAAAGTATGTTTTGGTTGGTGGCTATGGCCTCTTCAGGAACATCGGTTACGGTATTATTGTTCCTATGGTTTTGTTTGCGGTAAGATCGAGAAACACTGATTTGGCAGAACAGATAGTGCTGACTACCATCATAGCAATACTATTGTTCATTTCTTATCCATACATTCCGTTTCATCGGACCACAAGGAGACAAACCAATTATATTACTATAGTTGTTGATCACCGATTCTCTCTCGCGATATTAATCACCTTTCTTACATATCTATTGTTGTTTCCTCCCTTCGATCAACGCGGCTGAACTATTCAACAAAGGAAGCCACCAAAGATAGCTGAGCCACACTCTCAGAGTGCGGCTCACCGAAAGAGATAAGCCGCACTCTGAAAGTGCGGCTCTGCAGGGGGTGAGCCGCACTTTCAGAGTGCGGTTTTTTTATTTTTGTAATTAAAAAAAACAGTTTTTAAAGTGGTAATTTTGATTTTTTATTTTTTTATTAATAAAAAAATGCCGTTGTGTTTAGTTTGTACTATATGTTTTATGTTTCAGTTGCTTTTAGCTAAATTGTACAAGTACTTAGTTCTAAACTGGATTCTTTTGTGCTGGCACAGTTGAAAAAAGAAAAAGGGTCTTGGGTTGTTTGAATTGTCCAGATTTTATCTATAAGGATCTTTTTTTTTTTTTCTTTGGAATTATGAATCTCACAGACAAAAAAAAAAAAATAATAATATACGGCACATTGGTACCATATAACGAGTATGTATCTGCCGTTATTCTCAAAGAAAAACAGGACCTCTTATTCCATTTTTGGCTGTTAGATCGAAACGGACGGATCCGATCATTTCACTTTAGATTTTAGGGGGTCCTTTTCAAATAAATCTGATCCGTTGATTTTGATCCAACGGTCTGAATTAGAATAACAGGATCCAGCCGATTTGAATCCTGCTACTTATAACCTACAGTTACATTGCAGTCACATATACCGACTAGATATACGAATGGCTCATGGGTTGGAACTTAGAACTTGATACCTGCCTCAGTTGGGCTGGATGAAATATATAGTCTACCTTATATATGTGCACGTATATTGACATCTATTTCTGTTCCTCTTCTATCTTCTTTTCTCATGTTTAATTATGCACAACTTCGAATACTGATTATCAACCGCAAAAGTTCATTTACAGGCAAATTTTAGATACCAGCTTGGACTTGGGTGTTGTGAATTCTGAATTGTGATAGTTTGCTTAATTATGGTTCTCCCTGTGAATTTGGAGTACTTGAACAGAGATATAAAGAGTAATAATTGGGATATTTCTAAAAGAACATTTTGTTAATCTGTATTGTATTATTGAAAGAGAGAGAATACATGTACATGTTTATATAGATTTGAGTACACCTAACTCTCATGGTAACTTAAGGTAAAACCTATCTATTACTGTGGTTAATTTTACCAACCAATACAGCTATGAATTCTGTTGGAGAGATGTCAGAAGATTCTTCTTGTCTGACTGGATGGCTTGATTATTATCTCCATTATGGTTAGGACTGGGGGCATCCTTAATATGTTCTACAGCCCCCCCACAAGCTGAAGGGACTGGAATGACATTCAGCTTGTCTTGTAAAAGGAGAAATCTTGGAGTTGCAAGTGGCTTTGTGAGAATGTCAGCGACTTGATCTTTTGAGCAGATGTAACGCACAACCAACGCATGAGAAGCTACCTTTTCTCGCACAAAATGATAGTCGATCTCCACATGTTTTGTTCTGGAGTGAAACATTGTGTTAGAAGCAAGAAAGGTCGCGCCGATGTTGTCGCACCATAAGATTGGAGGTTGAGGCAAAGGAGAGTGTAGTTCATCGAGAAGGAACTGAATGTAAGTGAGCTCAGCTGAAGTGATTGCCAGGCTGCGGTATTCAGCCTCTGTGCTGGACCTGGATACAGTGTTTTGCTTTTTGGCACTCCAAGAGATTAAGTTGGATCCAAGAAAAACACAGAAGCCAGTGGTGGAGCGCCTATCATCGGTTGATCCAGCCCAATCGGAGTCACAATATGTATGAAGTTGAAGGGAGGTAGAAGGTTGAAAGAACAATCCATGATTTAAAGTGCCATTGAGGTATCGTAGGATACGTTTGACAGCACTCCAGTGAACTGTAGTGGGGGCTTACATAAACTGGGAAACCTTGTTCACAGCAAATGTAATATCGGGCCGGGTGATAGTGGCATACTGTAACGTACCGACGACACTTCGGTAGAGATGAGGATCTTCAAATGGGTCACCATCGTGTAGAGACAGAGAAGGAGAGGTAGCCATAGGGGTTGGACAAGGCTTGGAATCAGTCATTTTGGTTTTGATTAAGAGGTCTGTGAGGTATTTAGTTTGGGTGAAATGAACACCTGCTGTAGAGGAATGCACTTCGATCCCAAGAAAGTAGTGAAGGGGGCCAAGATCTTTGACAGCAAAACGAGCTTGAAGCAAGGAGGTAAAGTGAGTAATGGCAGAAGGGCTGTTGGATGTGATGAGGATGTCATCAACATAGATGAGTATATACACAGTAACAGCATCTTTCTGGTAAATGAATAAAGAAGGATCGTATCTGGAGGAAGTGAAGTCAAGGGACTGTAATGCTTCACTAAGCTTCTGAAACCAGGCACGCGGGGACTGTTTGAGACCGTATAGTGACTTGGCAAGTAGGCAGACATGGTCAGGATGGGCAGAATCAACAAATCCAGGCGGCTGGTCCATAAAGACTTGTTCTTGGAGATCACCATGGAGAAAAGCATTTTGGACATCTAATTGTCGGAAAGTCCAGCGGCGAGAGATAGCAAGAGAAAGAACAAGCCTGATTGTTGTGGGGCGGACAACGGGACTGAAAGTGTCAGAAAAATCAACACCTTCGTGTTGGTTGTATCCCTTTGCGACGAGCCGGGCTTTATATCTATCAATGGAGCCGTCAGCTTTCTTCTTGAGCTTGAAGACCCATCTGCAACCAACTACATGTTGAGAGGAAGGGCGAGGTACCAAAATCCAGGTTTTGTTGCGGGCCAATGCATCGATTTCGGTAGCCATAGCATACCGCCACTCAGCTTGAGAGTTAGCCTGGGAGAAGGTGGAGGGTTCTGGAGTGAGAGATGTGTGATAAGCCACATGGTCGGGAAATTGCTTTATTTTACGGGTGTTGTCTTTGGTTCTGGTTGTCATGGTATGGGTGGAGGAATTAGGAGGAGGGGTGGATGGGGAAGTTGTGTCTGGTGATAGAGGAGGAGAGATTTGGGAGGCGGGGATGGGTTCTGTTGAGAAGGTATTTGGGCCGAGTTGAAATGGCCGTGGTGCAGATGGAGTAGAAGTTGGGCCGGTGGAGGGAGTGGGCCGTGTTGTACCTGCAAATGAAATAGAGCCCAAAATAGGCGGGTTAGAAAGGAGGCCTGGCGGCGTCCTTAGAACCGGCGGTGGTATGGGCCCAGTAAAACTGGAGCCCAACGGAGAGAAGAGAAGCGGCGGAATAGGGACCTGGGAAGGAAATTTGAAATCAGAAGAGGGAACAGAAGAAGCAGTTTTGAATGGAAATGAGTTTTCGTCAAATTGGACATGCCTTGAGATGTAGATTTTATTGGAAGGGATATGTAGACACCTATAACCTTTTTGAGAGATAGCATAACCCAAGAAGACACAATGTAAAGCTCTTTGTTCAAGTTTGTGAGAATTGTAAGGCCGAGTGTAAGGGAAACAAGAACAGCCAATTATTTTGAGAAAAGAATAGTTTGGTGTTTTGTTAAAGAGAACAGTGTAGGGAATGGAGGAAGAAGATGTATCTGGTAATCTATTGATGATGTACACGACACTAGAGAAGATTTCATCCCAGTACTTTGAAGGAAGTGCTGCATGGGACATGATAGCTAGTGATAACTCAATAATATGGCGATGTTTGCGCTCTGCTAAGCCATTTTGTTGGGGTGTATAAGGGCAAGAGATTTGATGGGTGATATTGGGATGTAGGGTAGTGATCGGTTTGTACTCGGTACCACCATCGGTACGTAAGGTTTTAATTGGACAATTAAACATGGTTTCCACTTGAGATTTAAACCGAGAGAAGATGTGAGGCACTTCACTTTTGTGTTTCAAGAAGTAAATCCATGTAAATTTGGAAAAATCATCCACAAAAATGACATAAAACCGAAAATCATTGCATGAGGTCATAGGACTCGGACCCCAAACATCCGAATGTACAAGCTCCAAAGGAGCAGAAGAAACAGAAAGTGAAGATGTAAAAGGAAGCTTGTGAGCTTTTGCCATATAACAAGAATGACACGAAGAAAGTTTATGTGACAGACAAGGTAAAGTATTTGTTGTAATGACATCTAAAGTTGTAGCCGGGGAGGGATGACCAAGGCGAGCATGCCAAGTATCCGCAGAAGCTTTGATTCCAAAGAAGGCTTGTGGAGAACCAGAGAAGAATTTGAGAAGATATAGGCCATGAAAACTAGGGACCTGGAGGATAATTTGCTGTGTGCGTGTATCCTTCAAAGTACAGAAAAGAGAGGAAAATTCAATGAGTAATTGGGGATTATCAATCAAAAGTCTAGATAAACTGATTAGATTGCGAGAAAAATTTGGCACATGTAAGACTTGCAACAGTTTGACAGAAGATTGAGATAGGGTGAAATTAGAAGAACCAATATGAGCAATTGCAAGACCTTGTCCATTGCCGATGTGAAGAGAGTCACCACCAGTGTAAGCATAGAAAGAAGACAAGTTATTCAGATCACTTGTAACATGGTTTGTGGCACCCGAGTCCAGGACCCAGTCTTGATGCGGTGGCAGAAGAGCAGTGGTAGGGTGAGCAGTGAAGGCCTGAAAGGGGGAAGAGGCAGCATGCTGAGTAGGTGGTTGACCATTTTGGGATGAAGTCGAGTCACCGGTATAGCGCCAGTAACAAATTTGTGCAGAGTGGCCTGTCTTGGAGCAAATCTGACAAGTGAAATGAGGTGATTTGTATTTGTTGTAATTACGCTTCTGTGGATTAAAGGGAGCTCGGGGAGGAGGTCCAGATAGGATGGCAGGTGAGTAATTGGGCTTAGGTTGAGAAGGGGTTTTGTTAGGAAAATTATTGTTGTTCTGGTAAAAGTTCGGTTTAGGAGGGCGAAAATTGTTCTTACTTTGGAATCCAGGATTGTAGTTGGGTCGGGCATAAAAGGCAGAGGGAGAAGAGATAGATGGCAAGGAGGTGGTACTAGTTTGAGCAGAGAGAAGAGCCTCATGTCCGATGAGGAGACCACGAAGATCAGAAAATCTGATGGGGTCGTTTCTACTGGCGGTATTGACGGCGACGACAAACGAATTGAAGTCAGGACCAAGGCCATTGAGAGCAAGAAGCACAAGGTCGTCATCACTGATCGGAGAACCAATAAACGCCAGTTCATCGGCGACTTTGCGTATCTCTTGAAGATATGCTGTACAAGAAAGAGAACCTTTTGTCATGGTTTGGAGTTGACGCCGCAGATCTGTCAGGCGAGCACGGGAAGAAGAGGAGAAGCCTGATCGGAGGGTGGACCAAAGCTCGGCAGTGGTGGAGCACGACACGACTTGCGCCTGAATCAATTCTGTGAGGGAAGATCGAAGCCAGGCTAAGAGTAATTGGTCCTGCCTGTGCCATGTGACAAACTCAGGGTTGATTGTAAGATTGTCATCAGCCCCGGTAATGGTCTGAGAAGGAGGAGGAGAGTCAAGAAACCGATTAAGATTATAACCGGTGAGAAGAGGGGAGATCTGAGAACTCCATGTGAGATAATTAGAATCATTTAATTTGGTGGAAATGGGGAGATTAATAGAAACAACTGAATCGGTAACAGTGGAGGTGGGCGGAAGAGTTTGAGGTGGGGTTATTGGAGGATCAGTAGCCATGGCGGATGCCGGTGGCTCTGATACCATGAACAGAGATATAAAGAGTAATAATTGGGATATTTCTAAAAGAACATTTTGTTAATCTGTATTGTATTATTGAAAGAGAGAGAATACATGTACATGTTTATATAGATTTGAGTACACCTAACTCTCATGGTAACTTAAGGTAAAACCTATCTATTACTGTGGTTAATTTTACCAACCAATACAGCTATGAATTCTGTTGGAGAGATGTCAGAAGATTCTTCTTGTCTGACTGGATGGCTTGATTATTATCTCCATTATGGTTAGGACTGGGGGCATCCTTAATATGTTCTACAGTACTGAAATACTGTTTGCAAGTTGCAATATTTGGACCAATCTCTCTCTTTGCAGATTACAATTCTGAGAACATGACAAATCTGAAAACTGAAAAGAGGAGAATGAGCAGGACAGAATAAAGGCAGAGCCTAAGGACAGGAGGAAAATGAATGGAACAGGCAAATTACCCACTGACCTCTGCCCGATTTTTTTTTTATCCATTCAATGCTTCCGTAATTACAATATCCTACTAATATGGATACTATATCTTGTTACCATTTATATTGAAGAGTAGACACGTTGCAATCACTCCAATTAAAAGCTCTGGGATAGAGAGAAAAATCAAAACTTTAGACTATATGGGCTCTTTGATTTAATATATATAAGGGAAAAAAATATCATATCATGTGCATATGCAACTATGCAACAAGCAAACATTCACCATGCATACTAATAAAAATAAAATTAAACAACAACATAAAACTGATATACAATGAAATAATGATATTGGCAAATCACAGTTCATCATAGTCTAACGAAACTGATTGATAACGAAACTGATATACAATGAAATAATGATATCATGTCTTTTGTGTAGACAAAAATTTATATCATTTTAGTTTTTCTTTATATATGCATCAAGTGTTAACAAAAAATCAACAGTTCACATTTTATGATTTTTTCTCTTCTCTTGATTGCTATCGAAACAATTTTTTTCATTATATATATATATTATTGAAATTATTAAGAAGAGTAAAACTATGGTATTTTATATTTGTCAATTAATGTATAAATAATAAAATAATTATCATGGATATCAAAATATCCATGGTTATCGCATCTCTCTTTAAAGTATTAATTTTTCTCTGTAATTTTTTAGGCTTTGCAAACCAAAGTGCGGCAATTTGTTTCCTGAGCATAGACATCGTATAGACCGATATAATATATAGGATTCTGTAATTATTTTTTATTTTTTACCAAACGGATACTGTAATCACGGAAGGTCGGAAGCATTGAATGAATGAAAAAAAAAAAAAAAAAGAACTGGGCAGGTAGGTCAGTGGATATCTCCCTGTTCGGTTCATTTTGCTCCTGTCCGTAGGCGCTCCCCAGAATAAAATGTGTATTCTGAGACAGTTCGGTTTAATAATTATCCCAACTAGAGCTGTAATTCAGGCTTCGCCCCGAAAAGTGGGTATCAAATAAATAACTAAGAATTTTATAAAATTTTAAATATTTATATTAAATAAAACTTAAAAAATTTACAAATTTTTTATGTAAGTAAATAATAATAATAATTATGATGATGATAATAATAATAATAATAATAATAATAAAAAATAATAATAATAATAATAATAATACAATAATCTTATTGACCATTTTAAGGGTTAAAATTTATTTAGACATGTCACATTCATCTTATTTAATGAGAAGAGAAAAAAAAAATACAAGCCATTGGATTAATGTAGATGAAGAGTTTCAAACAAAATCAATGGTTAATAATAGTGATGATGTGGCATAGTTGAGGTGCTTGAAAATCTACCCCTCTTTATGGAGTATAGATAAGACAATAAGTTCAGAAGGAATGTCGAAAATCGATCAAAACGTAACACATAAAAGGACAATTTTACAAATTACATACTTTTTCAAATCATAAAACAAAATACCCTTCCTCTAAATATATTAACATAATACCCTGTATAGCCATACACCATACACTTTTTTACTCTCTTTTCCCTCCTTTCCCTTTACTTCCAACTCATTCAATATTTATTCATCAAAACTATCTAAATTCATTGAACATTTACAACGATATTAGAGAATTAATTATATGAACATTTAATTAATATTGAATAATATTAATCAATTGTACAAACATAATATTCTTTTTTTTAAATGGATCATATTGTTAATATTTATAACATATCATGTTTCAGTTTTATAACTACAAATTATCATATTGATTATTTTATGGACATATAAATAATGAATAATGTTCAATGATTTTATATTAAGATTTTCTTTTTTCTTTTTGATGTAGTAGGTTTAGATTGCTCTTTTTTTATTTTTTTGTATAAATCGAAAAAAAAATTGTGTATAAGGAATCAAGGATAGTTATGTACAAGAAACTTGTCTATATTAAAAAAACATGACCTCATCATATAGTAAAGGGAGGGGAGGGAAAAGAGAGTAAAAAGTATGGGTTTACAAGAGTATTTTGTTAATGAATTTAGAGGAGGGATATTTTGTTACATGATTTGAAAAATTAGGCTTGTTTATAAAATTGTCCAAAATAAAAGTGTGTGAGAAATTGAGAATAGGTAAAGTAACTATTTCATCCGGCCCAATTGAGGCCCATCTTGGTTCCAGCCCATGAGCCATTCATATATATATATCCGGGCCTCAGGATCCATCGGGCTGTTATCTTAACGCGACCCGAAACTCTTGCTCCATGATCCATCAGTATCACCTTGTCATTCGAGGCTTGAGCGCCGGAGAGTGGAGACTGGCGATGGAGAGGGTGAGGACTGAGGAGGTCGGTTCCCACCAGCGACCAGCGCTTTCAGTCCCTTCTCTCGCTTCTTCTATGATCTCAGCACCAGGCTGAGGTTATGGTGAACGTCGGAACTTTATTACTGTTTTTTCATGTCAATGGAAACTAGATTCCTACTCAAAATTCTTAATTTTTCGTTTCTTTTTTCAGAATAACAACTGCTGATTCTTGGCGTGTGAGTTACAATATGCTAAATTTATATATTTTGGAGGCTATTGCAGTCAATTCACAGAGTGACTAATAAATAAACTAATAATGCTAACATGAAATTATATATGCAATAATTTGAGTTCCATCTAATCTCCACAAACAATCCAGTTGCAAATAATTAATATATGTTGCGGTCAGAATGCTTGTCATTACTTCTCCATATCCGTGCAACTGAATATCTTAATGATTTTTTATC
>JASGLE010000553.1:0-28483 GCA_030179965.1 Cyperus esculentus | reverse complement strand
ATGGTACCAGTAGAGAACTGAAATCATAACAACAGTAATCAGTTCCCTTCCCTGTATAAAACCACCATCCCATGGTGTCAGTCCGGCTTTCTCTCTACGCACCCTTGCTCAGGCCCACATGTCATCCTCAGGTCACAGTGCGCCCCATACGGATGCATGTTGTAAATAAATGTGAGATAGATTCAGTAGACAAAGGACATCGAAGGAGTCGATGGTCTGTGGATCTATCCCTACGGTTGTCTGGCCGCTGCCGAGATCCGATCAGTCCCTTCTCAAAGAGAAAGGAGAGAAAAGATCTCGGCTTTCGATCTGTGCACCGGTTTCATGATCCTCACTGATTAATCAGCAGTGAGATTCTTTGCAGTAACAGGTGCTATGCTAAATTATCATGTAAGTAACTAATTGCACAAAATACACGATTGAAACCGAAATTTGTAATCAGATTCAGGCAAAGCAAGAAAAAAACTCAATAGACAATTAGACATCGATCAATCAGAAATAAGTGGGAAATTGGTTGATAATTGGGGCGAAATTTATTAGGGTTTAAGGCGGCTGCGGCAAAGGGGGGAAGATGAAAGAAAGAGAGAAACCCTTCTGCTGTAATTTATAGTGTGTCCGAAACTTGTGAGATATATTGATGCACAATGGTGGATTATTCTGTACCGTCCGATGATGAAGGATGAAGCAGCTTGATGTATTATCATCCGTTATATCTACTTTTGTCGGATGGATCATGGTTCATGTAGGCTAAATAACAATACGGGCTGGGCCTGAGAATCATGATTCATGACATCCAAACGGTTGATACAAAAATTGGCCCAATTTACAATTCTACTAGTAAGGAATAAAAACAACTCGAGCAAGCTTTTACAGTGCCGTTTTTTTTCTTTCTTATTATATGGTTCCAATGGTATCACCATATGTGGACCCATTGCTTAAAGAGGAGGGATCCATTGACAATGCTTATAATGACAATCTTGACAATGGGGATTTTGAAAAATTTATAATAATTCATAAAAAATCTTAAAAATGAAAAAACTTTTATGGATGCATTCTTTAACTTATACATTAATAGTGTTTCAAATTTCAATCAATTTGAACATTGTTTAATAGTTTATCAAAATTTTACACATATTTTAACGGTTGAAATTTAACGAGCTTTAAAGAGCTATCAAACTATAATTTGAAACATAATCAATCTATAAGTTAAACAATATCTCTATAAACCTTTTTTCCTATTTTTTAGAATTTTTAACTATTTTTACAATTTTTTCAAAATCCCCCTTGTCAAGATTGTCATTATAAGCATTGTCAATGGATCTCTCCTCTTGCTTAAATTCGCAAATCTTGAAATGAGAATTTGTGAACAAGGATGATTTGAAAGCTACAGGAAAGCCAATAAGATATCCGGACATCTGGTTAGTTAGAGTGCTCATCCTCTGCAGCGCTGCATTGTGTAGCGCAGAATGTGAACCATTAGATCATCTCAAGATTTGAGCCAGCACAGATCTCGAGATGATCTAACAATTCACATTCTGCGCTACACAGTGCAGCGCTACAGAGGATATGGATGTGGTTAGTGAGTTATGGAATATGTAGAATTATCTGCAATGGAAGCAACAATTAATATTCCCATCTTTTGAGAGCAGCTACCAGCTGTATTGTTATGCTCCCTTGCAACTTGCAAGAAGAGACAATTTGATTGAACAGAACAGAAAAAATATTGAACTGATTGTGAGAAATTTAGCAATGCCACTTCTACTGTCAAGGCTGTTACAGTTCAGGGAACAGTAAGCCAGTGCTGGAAACATTGTTGCTGCAGTATACTGGTAACTGGCCACTTGCCAGTCTTATAAATCTTATTTCAAAAACTAACTCATTAGTTTGCTGACAACAAACAGCATAAGAATTTATAAAGAACTTACAGAAACTCAATTAAATACAGAATATTTATTATAAAATAAAGAAATTAAATTGAATTGAAAAAAAAAAAATATAAATCATAGCTGTTAGTATCTACTATCTAATTATTCATACATGAACAATTTATTTGACATACTAAAAGGAAAACGGATCCCACACATTATTTTCGTCAAGCAATGGGTACATGGTCTCTTCCCTGTGCAATTCGCCGTTGTTACTTGTTCTGGCATTGTTACTTCCATCGTGCGAAAAACTTCCCGTATTGACACAGGGACTCGGCATCGACCCAACTGCACCAGGATTGCTGGGTTCACTTCCATTTGGATGAACCAATGCGTCCCAATGCATATTCGTAATGTTACGGATGTTATTATTTTCATGCTTGCGCCTTTGTTCAGTGCTGTCACATGCTTTGCTGCATTGTACCTCTTCTGATCGGTTAAAACTGGGTGCCGTGCTGTTGTTTGACTTAATGTTGGTACCAGAAGGAGGCGCCGAGCTATTGGTTGTGAGCTTTTTTCTGAGACAGGTGTTCCAGTAATTCTTTATTTCATTATCCGTTCGTCCCGGTATCCTCCCTGCTATTAAGGACCATCTGCATGTTTAAATTCTCTTTAAAGAAACAGAACAAAGAACCAACAACATATTTCATACAATTTCAATTTAAATTTGTATGAAATTAAGAGAAAACATAGCTTTTTTTTTTTTTTGCATAAATATTGCATTCGTAACAATTTTTTTTTAAAATTGTTTGTGCAGAAAAGAGAATGAAATCCAATAACGGTACCGGTTGCCGAGAAGTTTGTGCAGCCTGATAATCAAATCCTCTTCTTCCTCTGTGATGTTGCCCCTCTTAATATCCGGCCTCAGATAATTTAACCACCTTAGCCTACAGCTCTTGCCACACCTATTCAGCCCTGAATTTAATATGCAATATTGCATCAGTTCATGACACAGAAAAAATATAGCATTATAACATCTCAAATGCTGCATATATTGTGGGTTAGCATACCAGTTCAGAAACAAGTTCATGGCATTTGGCTAATAGATATGTGCCGGTTGAATACTTGAATATATGCAAATTAGTATAACTTACTGTTTTAAAAGATTGAAAATGTTTTGGAAAGATATATTTTGGCACTCATATGAACAAGATAGAACAAAAATGCGCACCGGCTTTGACGGGCAGGCTTCGCCATTTGTCAATGCCGTGAGACATGATGTAGTCATAGAGGATTTTATCTTCATGCGCTGTCCATGCTCCTCGCTTCACGTCGTCGTTGCTATTACTTTTCTTTCTCACCATGTTCCTCTTTTTACTCAGCAGCCAGCTTCAAGAAATGAGCAGTATTATGGGGTGGCTCTCTTTTGTATACAAATATAGCATATGTGCAGTTTCAGCCAATCTTTATTTTGAAATGTAGTTTGAATCACAAGTCATTTAATGTGATCACTGCTGCCAAGCAATTTCCTTTCACAATCAGGAAAGAGGGAATTCCTGTAATTTCAGGGCAGGTAACTAAGTATGTCAACTGTATTGTAGTTGTTCGGCGGTGCTATTGGCTTAAATATTTAAGCAATATTGCTAAGCCACACTCGTTCAGCAAAAGAAAAAAGGGCTTAAAAAAACTTAAGCTTTAAGCCATGGGTATGGCTACCTTAAAAATCCGGACAAGGCTTAAGTCCTGGTCAAAAGGAGGTTTAAAGAAAATCTTTAATCCGTGCTAATTAAGGAGCTTGCGTTTGGAAGGATTATATAAGAGGCTAAGAAAATTAAAGAAAGTCTAAGTAGGGCTGAGGAGGAGTTACCGAACATGCACATGTGCGTTCAATTTTAGTTAACCAGTGCATGCATACAACTTAATTTCCTGATATATCAGCAGACACCAGGAGCAATAAATTCAGATACCTGCAGACAGAAAGAGATTTGTAGTGTGTTAATAAATTGTGTTGAGTCGTTAATTAATGTGGCAAGAAGAAGAAAGAAGGCCTGTTTTAGAAACCAGTACTGAGGGGGGCTGCAGCAGTGTTTTGGACTTGTTTAGCAAACACATTCACAAGTGATAATTGGTGATGTGGATGGTACTCGATCTCACATGTACTATGTATTGTCCTTTGTTATGCTTTCATGAGGTAATTAATTAGTTTTTCTCTCTTCCACCTCAAAATTAACACCATTCAAATTAAATTCAGCAAAGGTTTTTTTATCAAAAAAAAAAAAAAAAATTCAGCAAAGGTACCTAAATAACAAGTGGGAAGGGATCAATGCTTATCTTGACATGTCAATGAGATTTTTGAAAATTTTGACAAAATTATTTAAAAATAGAAAATAGTTTATAGAAGTGTTTTTCAACTTATAGATTGATTATATTTTCGGTTCTATTCAAATTAAGTAATATCTGATAGTTTTTCAAAGAATTGTTAAATTGCAACCTTCAAAAGTAAATAAAATTGATAAGCCATTAAATAATATTTAAATTGATTGAAATTTGGAACTCTATCAATCTGCAAGTTAAATAAATGCATTCATAGACTTGTTTTCATTTTTGAGATTTTTATGATTTTTTTTAAAAGTCCCATTGTCAAGATTTTCAAGATATATAAACATTGTCAATGATCCTCATAACAAATATATATAAATTCCATTCAGATTCATTGCTTCCTTCATCAATTCATCAAACTAATTAATTTCGAGATTGTTGCATATTTATACTATAATATATATTAAGATTAAACTTAATTTAAATTGATTAAACTTAATTTAAATTGGTTAAACTTTGTCACTTAAATCCTTGCTCCTAAAAAAGGAGATTTGATTTTTTTTAACATAAAAGTTCTATCTTCCCGAAAGAAGAAATCTCAGTCGTTGATTGTTTACTTGGATTGATCACCACCGTTGACATACACTAATGTCCCGGCCCATTAAAATTTAAGGTCCACATTAGTTTCTTCACAAGGGATGAGTTTTCGACCCTTTATTATAAGATATAATAATTTCAGTCCAAAACAAAACGTGTGCTTTTTTACTAGTTAAATAATAAATTAACTCAACTGTGTAGGTGGGGCTGGGCCTAGTCTACATAAGACCCAAGGGAAGTCCATGTTGTTGGGTTTGACAAATGAGAGCATTGGTGGACCATCTATATATGGAATTATGGATCATCCCTGCTGCATGCCATTGCCAGGTGTTACCTGTCCCCGAATTGGGACTCGCAAGTAGCGATAAGCCGATAACATCGGTGGGGTCGTCACTGACAAATAAGATCCCCTAACTATCCCCCATAACTAAGTGTCATAGATGTTTCTTGATTCACATGTTTTTCACGCGTTTTTCCTGGATTAATGTGCTTTCCCACGCGCAAAGCGCTTGAGTTTGAGCGTCAAAAAGTGATTATACTTAGTATACAGAGTGATTATACAAAATATACGAAAAATATACAAAGTGTTTAAACTTAAAAACTAAATGTATTTTAATTTTTTGAAAACTTGCAGTTATGAAAAATTTTCGTTTTTAAAAATAGAAAATAAATTATTTATATGTTAAAAAGTGTTTATACAAAGTATTTATATCCATCATACCAAAAATCAGAAGTAGTTATACAAAATGTTGATAATAAATCTTTGTATTCAAAGTGATTATACAAGCAAATATTTATACAAAATGTACATAAAAAATTTATTATATCAAATAAGAAAGTATTTATACTAAAATTTAACAGTGGTTATATATCCATATATGTTCATACTGAATTGTTTTTATCTTATTTTAAAAGTGGTTATATTAGATATACAAACTGTATGTATTAAGTTATGTGTTTTTATATCATACAAAAATCCATACATATAGGCTCAACATATATAAAGTGTTTATTCCAAATCTTTGAATTGTATATATCAAATTTGTAAAATGCTAATACTGTACATAGAGTGTTTCATTTTCGGATTTTATTTGACATATTTAAAATACACAGAAAAAGTGATTATATGAAAAACTTAATTGTTGTTTTCAATATAAAATTGTTGAAAATGAATAGAAAGAAGAGAAACAAGACATAGATAGAGGGGGAGAGAGGTAGGGAGAGGGAGAGCGTGAAAGAGAGGGAGAGGACAAAGAGGGAGGGAGGAATAGGGCTGAGGAAGGAAAAGGGAGGGCGGAGGGAGTTGGAGCATGTGTGTGTGAGAGAGAGAGATCGAAGAGAAATAAAAAAAACGAATGGGAAGGGAGGGCTAAAGCTAAGAGGAAGAGGAGAGCACTGTGAGGGAAGGAAGGATGGAGGGAATATTCTTTGGGGATGGTTAAGAGGGATAGATAAGGGGGATTCTAATAAATTCTCTAAGTCACCGAGGTTACGGCCTAGTGGTAGTGACATAGGCTCTCACTTTGATAAGTTGGTCTCCAAACTTTTAATTTTTAAAAAACAATTCTGAAACTATTTTTTTTTTTTACAAATGACTTCCAAATGTTAATTTGCTATCCACTATCCAATTATTATATAGTATGAAATTCTCAATATACCATTATGTATTTACATTACAACATACCCAATTTATAAAATATGAAATGACCAACATAGCTCTCCAAAACAAATTATATCCCGGTCCATATATCAAGATACAAAAATTCATTAGCAAATTAAAAATTTACAAGAGAAGCTCTGGAATAGTGGAATTGATTTGATCATTCACTACTCAAGCCTTAAAACGTGTTAATTAAAATAGTGGAATTAATTAAAAATTTACATGATCTGATTCTTTTATTTCATCAAGGGCTCAAGGCTCGTTATTGACATTAATAAATTGTTCTATTTATACATGTAGTTCAGTATTTACTGCATTATCTGCCGATTTAGAATTGTCAGTTCAATGCTAGTACCATTTTGTTTTTTCCATTTTTATGCTCTCAAGGGCTGCTACTGTCTAAGCACCCCTGCCTGCACTTATTTGTGTCTGAAGTGTATTTACTGCCACCAGCTACATTTCACTTGATCTGACTAAACTATGTAATATATACGGGAACATTTAGTGTCTATTGAATTAACTGTCTATACGTCTATAATGTACAAACTTTGTAACAATTGTACTTGACTTTATACTACTTACACAGTTACACCTATGTATTACCTCTTTATATATAACAAGAAAAATTTTTATAGACATTTAAATTGAGTGGCTTGGTCTCATCTTTATCTCAAAAAAAAAAAAAAAAAAAAAAAACAGAGAGAGAAAAAAACAAGAAGAACCTCTGTGGCCTATGGCTAATTAAGGGCAATTTAACAAATTGCCCTTCTTTCAAAATTTGTTAAACAAATTGTCCTCCTCCCAAAAAATTCAACAAAATACCCTTGTGTACCATTCATTCCCCTCCATTCCCCTTCACCCATGCTAACCTCTATTACTTTCCATAAAAAATGTCAATAAAAACATATTTAATTATTACTATTTATTTATTTATTCATTTTCATTTATACTATCAAATTTTTATATAAAAAATTTTTGTATAATATAAATCATAGGGAATTGTATTCTCAGAAACTTAAATTCTTCTACTTCAAATTTAGAAAAATATGTCATATAAAAGATATTTTTAATATAATTCATTTAATTAATGGTAATGAAATTAAGAATATAAAATTGATATTATTGTAAGTATAGTAAAGAAAAGATAGTCTTTTCTAAAATATTTTAATCATTATATTTACAAGGATATTAATATAATTTTTTATTATATTATAGCAAATTAAAATTTTATAATAAGAGGTGAATTTTATTTATTATTATTTTTTTAAAAAAGCGAATTTTATATTGACTGAAAATGAGGTTTCTAAAATTCAGAATTTTAATGATAATAAATTTATATAATGAACATTTATGTCATAAAAAAAGTTCATGAAAACTTTGATATATATGTAAATGAAAATATTATAAAATAATAATAAAAAATATATATTGCTATTTTTAAAGAAAGGTAAAGAAAAGTAAATACAAGTGAAGGAGAATGGAGGGAAATGGAGGGTAGCACAAGAATATTTTGTTGAATTTTTTTGAGGAGGACTATTTGTTTAACAATTTTGAAAGAATGACAAATTGTTAAATTGCCCCGTTCTCTGTTCCTTCACAAGCTCACAGTCACAGCTTCTCTTATCAAGGGCTGGCCCATTCGGCACAAGCACGTGAAGAGAATAGGAATAACTTTGGATCACCGATCACCTCCATTCTCCTCAACCACCGGACGAATACTATGCACTGATAATAAGTTCTCAACTATAATAGTGAATAGTCTGACTCCGTCTGTCTGATTTCTTCTGTAGGACTGGAGAGAATCGAACGTGAGCCAAGTACAAACTATTCGCAGGACCTGCGGCGCCCTCATGCCGTGCCGTCCGCGAACTGTTTTCTTCTACAGAGCGCAGCACACAATGGCGCTGTGTAATCAGAATCCCGACCTTTGGATTATGCGGGAGTTTGGTTGACACGAATCTTGATGCAGATCGGACAAATCACAAGCTGCGAAGCACGGCGCTGCTGCAAGATGAGTAGCAGGTGATGTGAACCACTGCGGTCCTTGCCCGCGTAGAAACCAGGCCAACCTCATACTTATTCTATTTCTCTACGCTAAATCTGTACATATGTATGTAACGAACGAGCATATCAATCTCTTTAACCAACCCGCAACACGAAAGGAATTTAGTAATTACCACAGAGAACAGTTGGTACAAAATCCTCATCGGGAAGTGACTCGCACAAATGAACCCGGTCCGTAATTAAATCGCAGATAACTTAACTGCTCCGGGGACCCACGCACGGACTCCAGTTGGACCAGTTCCCAACTTGCCAATACACCTGGTCCACCTAACTGACATTATAGAGGAAGCAGAACAAGGCAATTGGGATCGGAGAAGAAGAAGAGAAATCGCGAAAGAAGGCAAAAAAAACGAAGAAGAACTGCGAGCATCGTGTCGATCTCGATCCGCATCGGCAATGAGCCTCTTTGGTCTCGGGAGGTAATTAATTAATCCCCTCCTGTTTAGATGCTACTTTTATTGTCTGATCGGATAGGAAATAGGAAACAGGAAATAGGAAAATTGTACCAATTTGATCGGGATAGTGTGGATTGAAGTGGGAGATGGTACTTCAGAGCTGGATTGTTGTTGTCTGTTGTGCTGAATTTGAGCTTGTGAAAGGCTGATTGGGGATCTGTATGGACTGAGCCGAATTGAGTTTAGATCACTGTGAGGCAGCTGGTACTGAATCTGTACCAGTACTGGTTGACTGTACCTGACTTGGAATTGGAACCAACTTATGATCTTTATTGTTTTGATTGTACATTGTTTGGGGCTTTCTAAGTCTGTGAATAACTGGTTAGATCGTATACTGATTATAAAAGATCAAAGTATTGTCTGGTAGAGATCGTAAGTTCTGAGTAATGAGAATTTTGTTTATCTGATTATCAGCTAAATTAGTTCCAGAAAATGAAATATTTAGCCTGATTTTAGATGCTTTTTTAGTACATAAAGTATTGATGAAGGATTTTCCTAACAGGAGCCAAAAAACATTCCGGCCTAAGAAGAGTGCCCCATCTGGCAGCAAGGTTGGTGTCGCGCTCTCATTATCACTTTTCTTTATAACAATTAAACACATTCCCATACAAGATATTAGACTGCGTGAACACTGAGAACTAAACAAAAATTGCGGTGCATCCTATTAAATGCATTTGGGTAAAAAAGTGCATCACTTGCAGTGTTGCCTCTTTGTTTCTCTTCTTTAAACCAAACTGTCTCCCTGTTCTCTTTATTATGGAGAAGCACTTGAAGCATGATGCAGGCAGATTGGTCGATGTAGGATGAAATTGAGTGTGGTTGCAGTTTGCTTAATGGGATATGAAACTTGTGCTTGTATATCTTTTTTGGTCTCAAACCACTTAGATATTACATAGAAATAAGAATGCTTATAAAAATGATGAAATACACAGGGAGCACAGCTAAGAAAGCACATAGATGCAACACTAGGAAGTGGCAACCTCAGGGAAGCTGTCAGACTACCACCTGGTGAAGACATCAATGAGTGGCTTGCTGTCAATAGTAATTTTCAACTCCCCCCACCCCCACCGCCACCCACTTTGAAAAGAAAGAAAGAAAAAAATTATGTAGTATTTCATTTAATCAGGGATAAGTTTATCATACACCCCTGATGCCTCTATAAAGAGTAAAAAATTCCACGTTTTTTTTGAAGTAGTAGGCAATAGCCTACTATTTGATTTTTATTAATAAAAGATAAAAAGAGTTACAGATCAGTCTAGAATCTAGATGGAAATTAAATTGAAGTCTAAAAAGGGTAGAATATACCAATTCTATGATCAGACATGTAAACCCGAAAACCCAAATTACAATTATTTTCCATGTTGTCTTTCTCCTTTTCATTGTTTAAAAAAAAATAGATTTCCCTTGTTGCAGCCTTGTTATCTGGACTTGTCAAGGGTCTTTTTATTTCTTACTTACAATATAAGCTAAATATACAAATTGGCAGCTGTTGATTTCTTCAATCAAGTGAATCTTCTTTATGGCACTCTTGCTGAATTCTGCACGCCTGACAACTGCCCAACCATGACAGCTGGCCCTAAGTATGCATTTAGTTTTATATGCCCACAATTTTTAGCTGCTCTCTTCATTGGAGCAAATGATTGTTAGTTTCTTTTGCAAACTTCATTTACCTTATGAGTGTATGTTGCTGTGTGTAGGTATGAGTATAGGTGGGCAGATGGTGTGCAGATAAAGAAGCCCATAGAAGTATCTGCACCAAAATATGTAGAATATTTGATGGACTGGATTGAATCTCAACTCGACAATGAATCGATATTTCCTCAGAGAATCGGTATATACTGTTTTGACATTTACCATTGGCCTAGTGGCATTGAAGCCTTTTTTAAAATATGAAATCTCCTTGAAGTTGAAGGCAGTAAAATTTGGCATTTTTTATGCATTGCATTGTTTTCTTATATACATCTTCTTTTGATTCTGCAGGGGCACCGTTTCCTGCGAATTTTAAGGAAGTAGTGAAAACAATATTCAAAAGGCTGTTCAGAGTTTATGCGCATATTTACCACTCTCACTTCCAAAAGATTGTTAGTCTTAAAGAAGAAGCTCATCTCAATACCTGCTTCAAGCATTTCATTCTTTTTACTTGTGTATGTTTTTCCCTTCTATTCTTTCCACCAATATCTGACTAGAAATATTAGTTTTTGGTGATTACATAAATATTGAGCTTTATTTTCTAATAAAAATTGCAGGAGTTTGGGTTGATTGACAAGAAGGAATTAGCCCCGCTTCAAGAATTAATCGAATCAATTATTGTTCCATACTAGCCAATGTATGCTTTTGTCTCCAAATTAGCAGCTAAGTTAGCTCCTTATAATAATACATTGTGTGATTTCTGATCTTAGTTTGCTCTTCAATTATGTTATTATTGTGCTCAATAGAAGTAATTTATATAAAATATGGTTGCTTTGTTTGGTAATTGGAATGATTACATAATAAACAAGCAAATAATATTCAGTGAAAGCCTATTATGTGTTTTCATTTTCTTTTTGAGAAATTATTGTGTGTTTCCAATGGCTGCAACTTTAAGAAAACTTCTTTTCGATTTTGCTATATTTACAAATGTACTATTATTTTTGTTTTGCCTTATTATATGTCTGCACTAATGATGCATTTGATATAATTGTTGTATCTTAAGAGCACGTCAAATTATGCAAATGAATCGAATTTATCTGCAATTTGCAAGTAAGCGCCGTAATATTATAGAGGAAGTAGACAGTTCAAAATTGATACTCAGGGAGATGAAGAAATTTCTATACAGTTCAAAATTGATATCCAGTCTTACAATTTTGGGCCATTGTGGTCTACTGATCTTAACAACAACATCTCTTGTTGGGCTATTGGGACCAAACAAAATTTGATCCATATATTTATTAGTTGCCCCTAGAGGTGGCAGAACCCGACCTGACCCGAGAAACCTGCCCCACCCGACCTGACTCGAACCCGACCCGACCCGACCCGACCTGATTCGAACCCGACTCGACCCGAGATCAAATAGTATCCAATCCAACTCAAATCAACATACGATTCAAACAAAGTAGATATTAAAATTGACCCGAACCCGATCCGCCCGCCCGATTTGCCACCTCTAGTTGCCCCATTGTATGTGATGATATATTGATATTGCCTTCCGCAACAACAGTACAACACCACCAAATTCACTCGGCATGTAAATAAAATGAAATCCTCTTCAACGCCTTTCTAAATTTATTTATTTATTTGATTATATAGAATCCTCCAAATAGGAAATGTTATTACTTTTAGAGGATAATTGTGCTGAGTTTGCCAAGCTGTCATTTTAATTGTAATAAGCTTTTCTATATGAATGACACAATATACCAATGCGGTATTATCTCATTGTACTATTTTATTGTTCAAAATTCACATAATTTAATTTATTATAAGTAAATGGGTATGAAAAAACGGTGTGTTTTCTATATGAATGACACAATGTGATAATGCGGTTGGTTATATCTTATTATACTATTTCATTGTTCAGTTCATATGATTTGATTTATTATAAGTAAATGAGAAATGAAATAAAGAACCAACAAAACTTTAGTAAAAGGGAATTCTAGAACTTAAACACACTACAAAATATATCTATAGCAAACTAGTAAAGAGAGCCCAGGCCTTGCTTTGGGCTAAAATTGTTTTTTTTTTTTTTTTTTACAATAAAATTTTAAGATAATACGTAATGAGCCTTAGTAAAGAGCCCACGTCTTGCTTTGGACTGAAATTGTTATTTTTTATAATAAATTTTTAAGATAATATGTAACGAGTTTTAAATTGAGAAAATTGATATTGACCTTAAGTTTTAATGGGTTGAGACATTAATGTACGTCAACGGTGGTGATCAATCTAAGTAAACAATCAACGGCTGAGGTTTATTCTTTGGGGAAGATAAAACTTTCGTGTCAAAAAATTCAAATCTCCTTTTTTTTTTTTTTATTAGGGGTAAGGATATAAGAATTAATTTATGCGCATGAAATCATGAATGGTGCCAACTGCCAACAAACATTGTTCCAGCGATTTAAAAACCCTTAAAAGTTAAAAGTCATTTGTTTGCTTGCATACTAGCAATTGCATCATGATCAGTGCCTACTCATCTCATCACAATTGAAAAGAGTTAAAAAACAAAACTAAAAAGGGGGGCCAAATACTCCAAAACTCCTAAAACTAATTAATGGTGAGGATAGAGGGATCCGAATTCGATGTGGGGGCTGTGCAGTTGCACCCACATGGTCTTCTGCTCACCACACTTCCCTTCCGTAATATCTCCTCCAACCAATCCCATCCCTTGCCCCCATATCCTCTTCCCCCCCACCCCATCCTCTGCACCACCTTTCTGCACCGGTTCAACGTGTTACAAGCATGACATGTGGGTCCTGGTGCTTGTGTGTTGTCTTGGTGCAGAAAGTGCTGTTTTGGACCGGGTGTTGGGAGGGTGGTGGGGCTGAAGAGATAAAATGATCAAAAATAATCAAACGCACTTGAAACAAGAAATAATAAACAGAAAAGTGTGGAGACATAAGAGGGGATAGATTTTTTGTTGGTTCTCCTCCCTTTTTGCAATCTCTCTCTCTCAGTCTGGTATGGCTCTGTATCCACTGCTCTTAATTAACTTGTTACATGCAATGTTAGATTGTTAACTAATTTTGTATCTAGTTTTGAATCATTTGTAGCTTTTTTTTCTTTTTTTTATGTACTGTATATATATAGTTTAGAACCCTTTTTTTACATCATCAGCCGCTCTGATCATTTGTTTCTAATTTTGAGTTTTATGTGAGAACAGTTTTATAATTACCAGTACTGTAATGTTCAGTGGCATACTCAATTGGTTGTATGGATTGATTACCATGTTTAATTACTGTAATTTCTTTCTTTTTGTTCCATTTTAATAAGAAGATGATGGCTCAAGCAGTAGTACAGCTTTGATAGTTGAAGTGAATCTGTCAACACAATTGCAATTGTTGAAATTTAAATACCTTTGATTGGTTTTCTTTATAGAGGGTTGTATCTAACATAATCCTCAGTTATTTGGATATCCATCGATACTGGTACGTAGCACTGGAAATTTATTTATGTGCTTCTTTTTGTGTGGCAGGATTGAGTTCTAGACCCGTAATGGCTAGGACCGGTGCAGTTATTAGTCTTAGTGCGGGAAATCGGCTTCTCAGCAACTCCTTTTATGCTTCTGACACCGATCACTTGGCTGTACCTGTTCAAATACCGTCAGTACCGTCGAAGAATTTTACCATAGTGGCCCAAAAACCTTCTAACCTGAACCCGAGCTATTCGTCGAACAGAACCCACATTCAAGCAATAAAAGCAATCAAGGAGCATGTCCACACCCCAATTACCTCGACAAGCGAAGAGGAGATTTTTGATCCTGAACTTGAGACGTCTCTCGAGGCCATGGTATTGCTGCAGAAATCCTTGCTTGAGAAACAGTGGAAGCTTCAGTTGGACGTCGACCGGCTTGATTCAATCAAAGTCAAATCATTTGTGAACGAAGAGCCAGAGATGAAAGAAGATCAGATTGTTAGTTCTGGCACGAATGCCAGGCAAAGAAGAACAGGTACGAGGAAAAAGTATCACAAGATAACAAAAGGAAGAGGGAAGGATACGCGGTATATGGTTAGCCCGGAGGTACTACCGACACATATGAAGGGCGGGTATTTGCGGAAAGGTGTTTTCAGTCAAGGATTGCTGAGTCATGACAAGGTGGTTTATCTCTGTAAGAAAATCAAGGATGGTCTTTTACTCGAGAAGCATAGAAATAGGTAATTTTTTTGGCACAATTTATAGCACAAAATTTTCCTTATTATAAAAACGGTTCGTAATTTGAATATTTATATTGGATTAAATTGCACAGGCTTAAGGAGAAGCTAGGTTGCGAACCGTCAGATAAGCAGCTCGCGGATTCACTCAATATATCAGGTCCTGAGCTGAAAATAAGGCTTCTAGAGAGTTCCCTTGCAAAGGAAAAACTAACGATCGGTAATGTGCGCCTGGTCAAATCTATTGCACAGAAGTATGATAACATGGGTGCTGATATGGACGACCTAATCCAGGTTTCTTTTTTCTTCCTTATTAAATTTAGCTGCTGCTTTCATTAAGTTGCAAAATATACTTTGACAGAAAATTAAGGAATTGCGGGACATGACATATATTTTATTAACGAAATGGTAACAATTCTTGGTTAGAGCTCGACCATATCTTATTATGAAAATAAGAAGAAAAAAAGGGTACTTCTGGTTCAAACTTGAGGAACCTCCATTTGTGTTTCTAGATTGTCAAATGCATTCTCCGAAATTAGATGGACCAATCGCCAGTATCATAAAGATGCGGAGTTATTTCGCTTAAGCACTTTTACTTCGGTTGACCTAGTTTCTTTAAAATGATCCAAGGAATTCTATAATTATATATTGATATGATGTAATCAATTGCAGGGGGGTCTTGTAGGACTGCTAAAAGGGATAGAAAAGTACGATCCATCAAAAGGCTTCAGAATTTCTACTTATGTCTACTGGTGGATTCGACAGGTTTTCTAATCTCTATTATAATTGTAAACTTATAATCATTTCATGTAAACGTTGTGGAGTCTATTGAATGAAAAGTACTTACAATTTTCCCATAATGCCCTTCTTAATTTTCTCAGGGTATAACAAGGACACTGGCAGAGAGTTCAGGGACACTGAGAGTGCCCTTTTATTTGTATGAACGCCGTGGCAAGATCCACAATGCAAAGATTAGTCTTGAGCAGGAAGGCATTACCCCAACAGTCGAAGTAAGTTCATCGTTTTCTTTTAGGGACCTATAAGAATCACATAACTACTATGTAATCAGTGTTTCATGTCTTTCTGGTACAAACTGGACTAGACCAGCTTGTTTTGCTACAACAATATTTTTCTAGAAACAAAGCAATCATTATATTTCTCATATAATCATGTGTATTTCTACAATATAGGAAAATTTTGGTTCTGAATTGCAAGCAGTTAATCAACGTATTTTATTTTGTTTTTCAGAAAATAGCGGAGTCACTGAACATGTCTGAAAAGAAAGTTCGGAATGCCACAGAGGTGCACATTTCTTTTGTCTTTAAATGCTTATTATGATCTCTTAACCAGATATCACTACTTTCTTTACATAACTTAAAATTCAGGATATTAAAACCAAAAGTTGATTATACTGGCAGGCACGCACTAAGGTGTTTTCTCTTGACTGGGAAGCATACCCATCTCTTGGTGGTACTGGAGGAGACACTCTTCATAATGTTCGTGCTCAATTTCAATCTGTTAAAAGAAAATTTGTTCATTACAATTTCATGATAATGTTGTTCTGATTGTATATTTTTGTTACGATTTCCAGCATATTAAAGACAGGAATCCAGACAATGATCCATGGGATGCATTTAGAGTATGGTATATCAAGGTAAAACAATCTGTCTAAACTTACTTTTAACAATGATAGTAGTTATTATTTCCTCTTTTTTTATCTCGTCACATTCAGAAAATAAAAATGAATCTTTGAAACTGTTCTGTAGGAGGAAGTGAACAAGATGATAAACTCAACACTAAACAAGCGGGAGAGGGAGATAATTAGATACTATCACGGCATAGGAGGCGACTGTTTGACTTGGGTCGACATCGGCAAACAGTAAGTTCATTCATTCATTTTTTTAGGTCAATTAACATTTTCATTGGTCAGCTTATTGGAAGCATTGTATAATCACAATTTTGGGTAATTATCTTGTGATCAAGAATTCGATGTTAATACAGTCAATGAAAAAGATCCAAACCCGTAGAATCTCATGGTTGATGCCCTGGTGCATACCAATTTTTAGAAAATATTCTGGAGCTATAATACCAGTATCCACCAATTTAGACATATATAAGGTAGTTAATAAATCATAGGCCAAAACTTCTCTGTTTATGCAAAAACTTCATCTCCACCTTAATAAAGTAATACTGTTAATTAACAAAACAAAGAACTCATATATAATCTGGAATGATCAATAATAACAGGTTTGGCTTATCAAGGGAAAGAGTGCGGCAAGTGGGTCTAGTAGCCATGGAGAAACTGAAGCACGCTGCCAGAAAGAAGGAACTCGAGGCTTTGTTAACCAAACTTTAAGGAAAAGGGTATTCCTGTCAATTTTCAGTTAATTAACCGAGCCTCGATAGCACACAAGAACACAGCTGCTTGTATATATAAAAAAAAAAAAGATGGCCAGGAATCAGAAGAAGCAGATTGTTGCTGCTTCATTCATATCCTTCAATCACACAAAAGAACTATAGGTGTAAATTTTCGAGGAAGATTGACCTGAGCCTTTTGTAATTATAAAATTTCTCACTTGTAATTGAGATAAGGAACTTCCTTTCTTCTTTTTTTTTTCTTAAATTTGGTGGGTGGCTATATTGAACCAATGTTCTGTGTGTTTGCATGCAGATACCACCTTTTGATCTATTTTTTAGATAGTTGGAAATGATAACCAAAGGTAAGATTTCTACTGAAAAATATATATCTCATGAAATGATACTATATAGTACATTAGTACTAGTTACAAGTTCAAATTGTCTTTACCAGAGATGCAATTAAATTAAAACCAAACCCAAAAATTTAAGTTTGTGGATCTGAGTGTGTTTATACTAAATTCAATTAATCCCATGTACCTGGGTTTCAATTGATCTAAAATCATAAATCACAATATTCAAACAACCACAAGGCAGAATATAAGATATTGGAGAAAACCAAACTCAACTCATGAGAGTGTCAGTGACACCATGCTGCCATTAGTTTGGTTTCCTGCAATTCTCACATTCGACCTTCAGCGAGACTTAAACCGCTAAACTTTGAGCCTCAAACCGTTCCGACGAGCACCATGAAGGTGAGATATTAGAGGAAACTAAACCCCGAGACACCAGACAACTGTTATACCAGTACCTCACCAAATTTTGATGTTCGTCCGAGGATTTAGTTCCCTGTAATTCTCACATTCAAACACTCGAAATCATGAGTTACTAAACCATGTGGTGGAACATAAGACATTGGAGGAAACCAAACTCACAAACTCTTGATAATGTCAAGTAACTTCAAATGAGTTTAGTTCCCTACAATTCTTACATTCGACCCTGATCAAGTTCTGTACTATGAGAAGTGGATTTGTTATTTACTGTTTGGTGTCTACAATTGAATATTTGAATTGGTTAGTGGTGAAGGTATTTATACATAAATGATACATGGATTTGGGATGCTTGTCATGCCAAATGCATTGCCATAACGGTCACAAGTTGCTCAACTTTTTGACTGAGGGTAAAAAGAAAAAGAAAAAATGTGGTTTGCCTTTTCTTCAGTAAATTTCTGCATGCTACTTTTTGACTGTCCTTTTTTTTTTTTCCAGTAATTTTCAGTAAATACTTAATTTGATAGAATGACATTATGACAACGTACTGTAACCTGTAGGAAATTTCATTTACAAAAAAGTATTTTTAATATGAAATAACGGGTAAATTAGTCAAATTTTGTAAAAATATGAAAGTAAATTTTTAGTGGTAAATTTATAAAAGTGAGGTTTTTGTAATGTTTTTTAAATTATATAGAGTTTAATGTAATTTTTATTAGCAAGTAATTAAGGTTTCTGCTCTCTGTGTCCATTTATTTTTCTTTTTGCAGTAATTGGGTAACCTGCTACATATTTTATAGTTTATCAAAATAAAGAAAAAAAAAATACAAGTTATAGGGGAGATATATATGTTTGTTTATGAAAGGATCAGAACTAGAATTTCCGAAGACGGGGGCCGTTTAGGAAATTAAAATAGGGTCAGGTAATCAAGAATTTCCAGATTAATTTGCGATTATTTTAAGGGAAATAAATATAAGCAATTTTTTTTTTTAAGAAACATTCAAATAGAACTTCCGAAGGCCATTTTTTTTTTAAAAAAAAAGTATTAAGCCATGGATGGCAAAATTTTTTCATTTTTTTTTTTTGTTTAAGATTTTAGAAGTATTGAAATTTTTGCAGTTTTTAAATGCCATCCCCTGGCTCCATGTTGCTCCTACATTGTCCCAGGAACATTGACATAAATGTAGCGCTTATATATCATCTAATCAAAATGTTATAATCATGTTATTGAAATACGTACCAATCTGATTAATTATGTCAAAATTTATCCTTTTATATAGAAAGATGAGCTTTAAATTCTCATATTTAAGAAAAAAAAAAATTCTCAGTAATGGAAGCACGAATATTGGAAGAAATTATTTCCTATGGGATGATCTCAATTTGTAATCCACCTTTATATAAAGAAAACATATTAAAGCTAAATTCACGTACCCAAAAAAAAATTAATTTGGGCTGACAGGTCAATGATATTATTTTCGCTCCAACAGCAACAATTTGACAGCCTCTTCACACATCAGATTTACCCAGTGGCCTAGTGCTCAAGTGGCATATAATAATTATATATACTATTTTTAGACAATTGCTTTGATTAATTTTTAATGAACAAAATGGACACAGTCGAATGTTGCTGAAACGATAGTTTTATTATTTTTTTTTAAATTCGTTATAATAGTTTTATTATTTTTTTTTTTAAATTAGTTATCCTATATAACTGCAAGTTTCTGGTGAAAATCTTGAAGTGCATTAGATTTACTGTATCATTAAAGAAAATTATAAAGAATGTTTTTACTGTCAGGTAATTAATCTTCATCACTTGACTATTGCATGCTTTAGATTATATATATTAAGTGCTTTATTTAGCATGAAACAACTGAAAATTTTAAAGTAATAAGAAATTAAAAACGCTTAATTAAAACTAATACAAATTAGTTGACGAAATCTCCATTAATTACAGTGATTGGTGACCTTAACCTTTCAATTAACTCAAACCTTTTTTTTCCCCTTCATTTATTCAATTACTTCCTCAAAAAAATTCAGCCTTCATACAGGCATTTAGTTTTTTTTAGTGTAACTTGTAAAAATATATCCCAATTGTTCTTTCTATAATTATGGCTATATGCAGACCACCTAGTTTTATTGATTATTTTCCGATTACTAAGTTTGAAATTTTATGGTAGCCAATACACAAACATATAGACACTTGCAGTTTGTTTATGAAAAAAAAAAAAAAAAAGCTTTTTAAAAGTTTATATGTTTTTTTCTGAATTATTAATTTGTTCTGGTCTAGACCATTCCAAGGCTCTGGTTTCCGGTGCAAATATTCCAGTATATTCTTATTAACCCAATAACTTGATTTAATCATACATGTTACTCATCTACTCCAAAAATGCTTCAAAGCATGTGTACATATGCAAGAAATATTCTCATGGTACTTTTACGAAAAAAAAAATGTTGATAGTTAATTCAAACAAATAATTAATTAATTAACTGATTAATTCCAAAGGAAAATAGGGAAAATTAAGGGGAAGAAAAGTAGAAATTAAAAAAAAAAAGATTTAAGAAAATAATGTAAAACAATATAAATTTGTTGTTCACACAATCGAAAATGAGATATTAGATGAAACTGAACCCGCTTAATTAATTTCCAAAGTTATTGATCATCTTCTAATTACAAGGATTCAGCACCACCATCTAATTCTCACGTTCAATTGCACAATCAAAACCTTTCTTCCACATTTTTCATTTGAGAATTAGACTTCAAAATTAATTTTTATGAACTACCAAAAAAGTTGAACATAAGATATTGGAGGAAACTAAACTACTCAAACTTAATTTACAGCATGTGGTTGACATGGTAATTAGAACAATTGTTTAGTTTAGTTTAGTTCCCTCCAATTCTCACATTCAACCATTGGTTTTCTATCTACAAATAGAAATTTTTTTGTTTTCAAGATATTAAACAACATGCATACTAATTGAGAATGTGATTTGAGGGGTAGAAATACCTTTTGAGTCCTTATATTTATGGATGTAGCTTGAACTACTTGATGCTTCATATATACTACATGACTGTCCTCTCATTATTCAGGCAAAATTCATGTATAAATGTTATCAACATGAATGTATCTGATTAATGGAATCTTTGAATACTTGGCATTAGTTTTTTTGTTTTTTCCTAGCTACCTGAATTACAACCAGCCTTTGGTTTAGTGGCTAAGAGCAACACTCTCTGTGTGGGAGGAATTAGAACCAACCTTTGGTCTACCGGAACCGGTACATATTTTTTCCAAGCTGGGACAAGGTACCTGAAAAATGCAATTCATACATACCTTAGCTACATCAGATTAGCATGAACCAGGGCTATATAACTAAGTTGTCAACAAACAAATTCTCAAAGCATATCAGCTTCAAATTAAGTCCCTCATGGCCACTTTGTGTTATTCTGAAAACAGACTATTTTATACATCTAAATTATTCATGTGTATTGTTTTTGATATGTTGCTACATATATGAATGAGTCAACTATTGAATGTGAGAATTGGAGGATATCAAACTATATGTATGGTGAAAATAACTTAATATATAGTTTGATTTTCTCCAATGTCTTACGTTCAATAGATTGAACTGCTAGTTAAGCTCGAATAGTTAGAATTTAAATTTGAAATAATAAAATCAACCAACTGTTTTCATTTTATATTTAGAAGATTGCATTAATTCATTTCTAAATTAATTCAACAAAATTTTGCTGACACCTTTCATCAAAAAGATTTGGAGATGGCATTTGGTATAGTGACACCTAATGTGAACTAGTCTTTTAATTGGCATTTGGTATATTGCCACCTAAATTAAAATGAAATATTCTTGTAGTCTGATATTTATATTTTTAATATGTATGCAATGCCTATTAATTAGGTTTCATATATTAGCGATCGGTTGTGAATTATTATACATTAATAAAGAAAATAAATTAAGATTTGTCATCACTAAACTTGGAAGAGCGAACCATTAATTGTTTTTCTTGAAATGTTCAATTTTTATATAAAATAAAACCACATAAATTATGTGAATTTCTTCTTTTTCTATATTCACAAAGAGATCCTAAAATGTTCACATGTGCAAATAAGAGAAGACTCGACTTTCAATATAGTTGTCTAAAAATAAAAATCTCCAATTTTTTTTTTTGTAGTCATACATGACGTCATGCATTCCAACGTCAATGGTGTTGGTATTGAAACAGAAAAATTGGCTCCAACTTTACAAAAATGTTAGTTTATCACAAAAAAAAAAAAAGATTGTTAACTGGGACCCACATCATATATGTAACTAGATGAATTATGCATGATTAATTCTATTGTCTATGTTTAATCAATTCTATTTTATAACTAACTCCTGTTGGATTTGATCTGGTCAGCGAAAGAGGAATGAAGCATGCATTTTCATATGTACAGATTTATAGAAGGGATAAGGAATTAATTTTAGGAGTTTTTATTGTACGAAAAATGTATATTTACTCTTTATATTTTGAGGATGAAGTGCACACACATTTTTTTATTTTTTTAAGAAAAAAGTGCACACATTTTAAAAAACTCGGTAACAAAATCCAATGTAATTACCACCATTTTCAAGAGGTTAAAAAACTATAAATTATGTTACCACCATCGATCGACCTTTTGCTGTACATTAGGGGTGTCAATGGAACGGAAATGGGGTGCTCCGTTTCCGTTCTGTTATAACGGACGGAACCAAAATCCGTCCTGTTAAATGTTCTATTATAACGGAACGGAATATAACAACGGAAATACGTGAGAAATATGTGGAAAATATATGCGTGTTTAGGGCGGAAATGGGTTGTTCCGTTTTCGTTCCGTTATAACTGATGGAACCAAATTTTCTTCCTTTTCCGTTCCGTTATAACGGACGGAACCAAAATCTGTTCCGTTGACACCCCTACTGTACATACAAGTAAGGCAATAACTAGATCCTGATAACATTCCATAATGTTTCTCTAACATATCTACCAATTCTATGATCAGGTAACACGTCTCAAATGAGAAGGATTCATCTTTGGTATCCAACACTGCCACAGTGCCAGTGTATGGCTGACACGGCATGGATAGCGCAGTTTCTCATCGCCTTAGGCGAGCTAGCACGCGGAGCGAACGGTCCATCTGTGCTGTCTCTGTGGGCTAGAGAGATCCTAAATGCGCGTACGCCACCACGCATCACGCATCAACACCCCGAGTACAACTACACTTCCGAGAAGTACACGCCTGAACCAGACTCGCTAGTGCACCGGAGCTTCTTCTTCGGCCATAACAAGCTTTCCGTGCTTAAAGAGAAGGTGTTGTTATATAGAAACACACAGTGTGGCGACGAAATTTGAACTGATCGTCGCGTGTTTGTGGAGGTGCCGAACGATTGCTGTCGGATACGGTCCGGAAGAAGGGGTCAGGCTGATGTGCGTGGTCGAGGCACGCGGAAAACACGATGTGGAATTTCCAAAGGGCTTTTGCGGACGGCCCTGGCGTTTCCGGTGTCAGAGACCGACGCCGGGGAGCTCTGCACCCGCGAACTCAGCTACGCGGTGAGGTTAGTGAAGGAAGATAAGGCGAGGGCGATGTCGCACGGATACATGCAGTCGGTGGCGGATCTTTTGGCGAGCAAAGGCAGGCCGCATTTCGCGTACGATAGAAGGACATTCATGGTATCGGATTTGAGCCATCCCGGCTTGGAAGGAGTCGACTTTGGATGGGGAAAGGCGGCATATGCCGGACCCGCAACCACCAGCATCGCGTCGTACTGCGTTGGCACACGGAATGGAAAGGGGGAGGAAGGGATCAGGGTGGCTATGCACTTGCCAAAATCAGATATGAGAAGATTCTGTCTGGAAATGGAAAAGGTTTTTAGGGTTGATTCCAATGTTTATGCACCTTCTTTTGAATGGGGTCTTATGTCCAGGTTATAAGTTTATTAACTGGCTAATTCTGCTGTGAATCAGATGAAATATATATGAGCCGTTTATTTTTCATAATTGGATTGTCACGATATATATATATATCTTTTAGATATAATTAACGAGACATTTTTCATAAGAACCGTTGGATTCAAAATAAAATGTTGCTCAGCAGAATCACTCTAATTAATTTGCTGAACCAATGTTGATGCAGGAGTGGAAGTATGTCAAAATAAATTGTAGCAGAAAGAAAGCAGCAAACTTTTTTGTTGTTGAGGGATGTTTATTTGTATTCTGGTGGTTTATTAATTTGAATGTTAATCCTCTGTGCCAGAGAAGTTTATATGACATTTCTTTTGTTATTACTTATTATATTCATTGTAATATTTAATTATTTTTTTCCTAAATTATTTATTTGTTTTATAGTCCAAACCATTCCACTGGTTCTAGGGCAAAACTAAGATTATTTCCGGTGTTATCTCATTGACCCAATAACTTGATTTTATTATTCACAATATGACCCAATCTTGACCCTCATCTTTATCTTAAAAAAATAAAGATCGAAAAAAATGCTTTACAACATGTGCATATATATATATATATGAGGAGGGATCCATTGACAATGGATAACTTGACAATCTTGACAACGCCTCTTTTAAAAAATTTATAAAAATTCATAAAAAATCTCAAAAATGAAAAATGATTAATAGATGTATTACTTGACTTATAGATTGATAGTGTTTCAAATTTCAATCAATTTGAACATCGTTTAATAACTTATCAAATTTTTGTGCACTTTTCAACGGTTATAATTTAACGGATCTTTAAAGAGCTATCAAACGTTATTTAAATTGAATATAATCGGATACATAATCAATCTATAAGTTAAGCAATACTTCCGTAAATTTTTTTCTATTTTTAAGATTTTTTATGATTTTATATAAATTTTTAAAAAGTGGGATTGTCAAAGTTGTCAAGTTATCCATTGTCAATGGATCCCTCCTCTATATATATATACATATGCAGATTTCATATCCTCTGTAGCGCTGCATTGTGTAGCGTAGGATGTGAACCGTTAGATCATCTCGAATTTGTGCCGGCTCGAATCTCGATATGATCCAACGGTTTACATGATGCGCTACACAATGTAGCGCTAAAGAGGATAAGCACTCAGATATGCAAGATATATTCTCATGGTATGTTTGATAAAAGAGATGTTGGCAGTGAATTCAAATATATAAACAAATAAACAATTAATTCAGAGAAAACAATTTGGAACAGAGAGAGAAACAGAAATCGGCCGGAGAGAAAACAATTTAAAACAATTGAAGTGAAAAGAGGACATATATTTTCCCATTTTTTGAAAATAATATAAAGAAAATAATTCAGTTCACGCAATCGAAAATGAGATATTAGATGAAACTGAACCCACTTAATTTCTAAAATCATTGATCATCTTATGAGGATTCAGCACCATCTAATTCTCACCTTCAATTGCACCGTGATATTTCCAAACCTCTCTTCTGTATTTTCTCTTTAGAAATTATGTATTATACTTCGAAATCAATTTATATTGAATACCAATAATATTGAACATAAGATATTGGAGGAAACTAAACTACTCAAATTGCAGAGCATGTGTGAAAATATGCATCTATATATACAAAATTTTTAGTTTAGTTTCCTGCAATTCTCGCATTCAATTTATTGGTTACTTATTTACAAAGAACTTATTTTCAAGATATATATTAAACTAAAGTATCTCTGAATCGTTCTATTTATAGATGTATAGCTTGAACTGCTTGATGCTTCATATATATTAGATGATCAATTTTCTTCACGCAAAATCGATGGATAAATGTTATTTGCATGACTGTCCTCTCAATAGAATCTTTGAATACTTTATACTTGGCATTCTTTTTTTGCTTTGCTACCAGACCCTGTACATACTTTTTCCTAGCTGAAACATGGTACCAGAAAAAATGCAATTCACACCTTGGCTACATCAGATTAGCATGAACAATAGCTATATATATAGCAAAGTTGTCATAAAAGCAAAAAAACTCTCAAAGTCTATCAGATTTGAATGAAGTCTCTCAACATCATTTTGTGTTATAATTATGAAAACAGACTGTTTGGTATTTAGTACATCTAAGTGTGTATTGTCTCTATTGCTATATATATGAATAAGTCAACTATTGAATGTGAGAATTGGTGGATATCAAACTATATGTATATATGGTGAAAATAGCTTAATTAATAGTTTGATTTTCTCCAATGTCTTACGTTCAATAGTGGTTCCTTTCAAATATTTTTCTATACAATAAATATAAACTTTTTGCAGTCATTAATTACTTCATGCAAAGGTCAAAAGTTTGCAGTGATGGTAATAGATATGCAGAGTCCAACACCACTAATCCACTATTGTCCAACTGTCCACTGTTATAAGTCGCTCAACATATATTAAAAGTTTGTTATTATCTGTTGAACAACATTTATTAAAAGTGTGTTATTATCTGTTGAACGGAAGTGTGCATAATTGTTAATATAAATTATATACGATCATTTTTACAATATAAAATTCTTTCTAATATTCTACAGTTATGTATTCCATTTAACAGATAACGAGTGACTTTTAACACATTGCACTCTTTGGACATGTAGGAAGGTTGGACTCCTCTGAATACTCAAAAGATATTGTTGAATTACTACTTTTTGCCAATAGCTCTTACATCGCTTAGATATATATAATAAAAGAAATAGGATAATGATGTTACGCCCCCCTCTGCCCCCTCCACTCTTGATGCGCTGGCACAGAGAGGGAGAGAGAGGGAGAGGGCGGGAGAGAGAGGGGGAGAGAGAGAGGGGAAGAGTATTTTAGACTGTTTACAACGTTTTGTAAACTGTCTTTTTATCTTTTAGAACGTTTAGAACGTTTTGTAAACTTCCCATCTGTTCCCAAATTTATATAGAACGTTTTGTAAACTGCTGATCTGTTCCCAAAATTTATTTAGAACGTTTTGTAAAATATCCATCTCTTCCCATAATTCATTTAGAACGTTTTTGTAATCTATCTTTTTGAAAACGCCAGCGTATTAGTGCGGGGGCAACTGGGGGGCAGTGTATCACTACCCAAAGAAATATTGGTTTAGCAACCAAAGTTAAAACTTAGAGATGGTACGATCCAACTTCAAAGACGGTGCATAGACATTAGTATTAGCATTAAAAAACCTCTCCATTTCCAGACAGAACCTTTTCATATCTGATTCTGGCAAATGCATTGGCACCCTGATTCCTTCCTCCCCCTTCTCATTTCGCGATCCGATGCAGTATGACGCTATGCTGACGGTTATACGCCCGGCATATACCCCCTTTCCCCATCCAAAATCGACTCCTTCCAAGCCGGGATGGCTCAAATCCGATACAAAAAATGTCCTTCTATCCATTGCGAAATGCGGCCTTCCTTTGCGTACCGGTAGAGCTGCTACTGACTGCAAGTATCCATCAGCTACAGCCCTTGTTTTGGCCTCCTGCACGAGCTGCACGGCATAGTTTAGTCGGCCTTTACACAACTTACCAGCCTCAGTCTCTGCCACAGGGAAGGCAAGCGCTGTCCCGTAAAAGCCCTTTGGAATTTTCAAATCGCCCTTTCCGCGTGCTTCCACCACCAATCAGCCTGACCTTTTCCCCTGGACTGTATCCGGCAGCAACTGTTCGACACTTCCACACGCACGCAACAATCAATTCGAATTTCGTGACGGAGTTGCGTGTTTCTGGGGACAATTGTTGTCTCAGCGCGGAAAGCTCTTTGTGGCCAAAGAAGAAGCTCCTGTGCAGCAATGAGTCTAGTTGAAGTGTGTACTTCTCAGAGGTAGAGTCGTACTCGGGGTGTTGATCATGTGTGATGCGCAGTGGCATACGCGCAGTTAGGATCTCTCTAGCCCACAGAGGCTGCACAGATGGACCGTTCGCTCCGCGTGCTAGCTCGCCTAATGCGATGAGAAACTGTGCTACTCCTGCTGTGTCAGCCATGCAATGGCAGTGTTGCATAGTTAATATAAATCCTTCACATTTTAGTCGTGTTACCTGAAAAAAAAAATGAGAAATATTATACAATTAATAAAAAAAAAAGAATGCAACGGAATTAATGTAAACACCTTAAACAGATTATGCTCATTAATTTTTTGATAATTTTGTATCTGATCAGATTGCAGATGTCATACTTTTTCGTCAGTACATTCATTTTGTCAATCAGAGTACTATTGTTGAAAGCATACTTTTTACATACTTGTATGTACAGCAAAGGTCGATCTATGACGTCTCCGACTGCAGGGGTCTCAGGCACGCACAACAAATCTTTATGGCACGGTATAGGCTCACGTATCGCACTGCCAAAATCCTCGAGCCTAACATCAGCATCAGCCTCAACAAACACAACGCCTTCTCCATTGCACTCAACCACAAGCTTTCTACCGGGCCCTTCACGGATTCGGCCAGCAAAAGGGTAGTAGTACACAAGGGTCTTCTCCAGCGCTGATTTTACTATCTGTGCAGCGTTCTTGACCCGACATACGATTGTTTCTCGGGAAAAAAGATCACTCCGGGACT